>PVJN01005131.1:0-84509 GCA_004026805.1 Lasiurus borealis | reverse complement strand
AATTAAAAATTTGATCAACAGAATAAACTGGTGAATATAATAGAATCAGGAGCACAGAAAGGGAATGGACTGATAATTCTCAGGGGGAAAGGGGTGAGGGGTGTACAGGGAGAGACTGGACAAAAATCATACACCTATGGATGAGATCAATGGGAGGGAGCTAAGGGCAGAGGGAGGGGTGGGAGCTGGGTGGAGGGGTGCTATGGAGGGGAAAAAAGAGAAACAAATGTAATAATCTGAATAATAAAGATTTAATTAAAAAAACAATTTAATGTAAACTGTAATTGAAAAATAAAATTAATAAAATTTAGAAAAAGTAATATGCAAATTGACCATCACTCCAAAATACAAGATGGCTGCTCCCATGTGAACACAGATGGTTGCCACAAGATGGCCAGCAGGGGAGGGCAGCAGCGGGGAATCAGGCCTGCAGGGGAGGGCAGTTGGGAGGTATCATGCCTGCAAGGGAGGGTAGTAGGGGGGGAACCAGGCCTGCAGGGGAAGGAAGTCGAGGGCTAACAGGCCTGCAGGGGAGGACAGTTAGGGACAACCAGGCAGCAGGGGACGGCACTTAGGGGCAACAAAGCCTGCAGGGGAGGGCAATTGGGAGCAACCAGACCTGTAGGCGAGGGCAGTAGGGAGAGAAAAGGCCTGCAGGGGAGGGCAATTGGGGGGGACCAGGCCTGAAGGGGAGGGCAGTTAGGGGCAACCAAGCCAGCAGAAGAGGTCAGTTAAGGGTGACCAGGCCAACAAGGGAGGAAAGTTAGGGGTGACTGGATCACCAGGGGAGGACAGTTGGGGGCAACCAGGCTGGCAGGGGAGGACAATTAGGGGTGATCAGGCTGGAAGGGGGGGCAGTTAGGGGCAACTGGGCTGGCAGCAGAGCAGTTAGGCGTTGATCAGGCTGGCAGGGGAGTGGTTAGGGAGTGATCAGGCTGGCAGGCAGAAGTGGTTAGGGGCAATTAGGCAGATAGGCAGGAGAGCAGTTGGGAGTCAGCAATCCTGGATTGTGAGAGGGATGTCTGACTGCCCATTTCAGGCCTAAATGGGCAGTCAGACATCCCTTGAGGGGTCCCAGTTTGGAGAGGGTGCAGACTAGGCTGAGGGACTTCCTTGTGCACAAATTTCAGGCACCAGGCCTCTAGTCCTATATAATAAAAGCTTAATATGCAAACCAACCAACTGGTGGAACAACCAGTAGAACAACCAGTAACTATGATATAAACTGACCATCAGGGGGCAGAGCTCAACCCAGGAGCTGCCCTCAACCAGCAAGCTCCAGGCCAACCAAGATGGGTGCCAGTGGGGGCTCCCCAATTGTCCTGCCAGTCTCTTTGCAGAGGGAGATGACTGGTAGAGGGAGTGTGGGGCAGGGTTGGTGAGCAGGCACTGCCAGGGTGGCCAAGGTAGGTGCCAATGGGGGCTCCCAATCAACCATTCAGTCTCTCCACAAAGAGAAGTGACTGGTGTGTGGGGGGGATAGGGCTGGTGAACAGGTGCCACCAGTTTGCCCAAGGCAGGTGCCAGCAGGGGCCCCCCATTGTCCCGCCAGTCATTCTACAGAGGGAAGTGACTGGCAGCAGTGGTGGTGGTGGCGGTCAGAGCAAGAGAGTGGGCAGCACTAGATCAGCCAAGGTAGGTGCCAGTGGGGCCCTCTGATCGCCCTGCCGAGGGAGGCAACCAGCGATGGTGGTGGGGGGTGCGGCTGGTGAGCAGATTGCACCAGGCTGCCCAAGGCATGTGCCAGTGGAAGGGGCCAGGCCTAGGAACCCTATCCATGCATGAATTTCATGTCCTGGGCCACTAGTGTGCATATAAGATTTTTGGCTATTCTCTTCTCACCCTTCTTGTGCACAAATCCCTCTGAGATTCATCAGTCTTTTCCATGTTTCCATGCCTCTGGTTCTATATTATTTGTCAGTTTATTTTTTTATTAGATTCCTCATTCATTTATTTTGATTTTTAGATTCAATTATTGATAGATTTTTATTTATTGCCATTTTATTGTTCATTTTCTCTTCTTCTCTTTCTCCTTCTTCCTTTTCTTAAAGAATGCCCTTCAACATTTCATGTAATACTGGTTTGGTGGTGGTGAACTACTTTAGCTTTGTCTTGTAATTTGGACTCTTTTATTTAATCTTCAATTTAAATGATAGTTTTGCTGGGTAGAGTAATCTTGGCTGTAAGTTCTTGCTATTCATCACTTTAAGTATTTGCCACTCCCTTCTGGCCTGCAAAGTTTCTGTTAAGAAATCAGCTGACAATCGTATGGAAGCTCCCTTGTAAGTAACTATCTGCTTTCCTCTTGCTGCTTTTAAGATTCTCTTTTTGTCTTTAATCACTAGTATTTTAATTATGATATGTTTTGGTCTAGGCTTTTTGAATTCCTCTTGTTTAGGACTCTGCTTATAAGTCTATTTCTTTCACCAGGTAGAGAAAATTTTCTCTCATTATTACTTCAGGTAGGTTTTCAATATCTTGCTCTCTAACTTCTCCTTCTGGCACCCCCATATTGTGAATATTGGTATGCTTGAAGTTGTCCCAGAAGCTCCTTACACTATCTTCATATTTTTTTATTATTTTTTTATTTTTGCTGGTTTGATTGGATGTTTTTGCTTCCTCATATTCCAAATCATTGATATGATTCTTGGAATCCTCTACTGTTGAATACCTATAAATTATACTTTATTTCAGTTAGTGTATGCTAAATTTCTGACTGGTCCTTTTTCATGTCTGACATTCTCGCTAAAATCCTTGAAAATCTCACTAAGATTCTTGAAAGTCTGATTAAATCCCTTGAAGCTCTCATAAAGTTCCTTGACCAACTTTATAGCCATCGTTTTGAACTCTGTATCCAGTAGCTCCTTCCTTCCACTCTTCCATTTGTACCATGTTTCTTTGTCTTAGGTAGAGTTGCTATGTCTCCTGAAATTGGTAGAATGGCCTTGTGCAGCAGGTGTCCTGTATGGAAGAATTTATTTGCCAATGTTATCCAGTAGGGCTCAGTGGATCAGCCTTCCTGAGTGACCTGAGCTAGGCATTCTAAGTGTGTCCCTGTGTGCACAGCCTTGAAATTGATCCTTAATTAATATAGGCATCATTGGGAGGAACTGACCTCTAGGCCAATTGACTGTGGGGACCAGCTGTGATAACAGTATAAGACCTGCTGTGCAGGTAACACCCCTATGGAGCAAGAATTGCTTTAATGGGGCTTTGGTGCTCACTGAGTCTTCCCCTTGAGTGTATCACTTGTAGATGTATAGAGACGTAATCTGGTAAGGTCTGAAGCTGTCCATCAGGTACACTTGCTCTGAGGCTTCCTGGGAAGTGCAAAGTCAGTCACTCTGGCAGGAGCTACAGAGAGATCTCCTACTTGTATTGGGCTGGGAAGTGTCCTGGTAAGGCCAAGCTATGAAGCAAGGTGGGCTGGTATTGATAGGTTTGGGGCACAATGATGTCAGCTGCTATTTGTTAGGTTAGTCTGAAGCCTGAGCCAGGATAGGAAAAGCTATTGCAAATAACTTAGGTACATCTGCAAATCAGATGGGGTGGGAGTTTCAGGGAATCAACAGGGCAGAGCGAACAATGTGAGCCAGGATAATAGAAACTCAAATATGGGTACTAGTCAAAGGAAATCCCAGCATAGGAACAATGACCCCTGCAAGCATTCTAGTCTCTGAGATCCTGCCCTGATACCAGACAGTCCAGTTCCTCCCAATGTCTCCTGGATGCTCCAGAGCCACTACCCAGTGCTAGAGCTCAGAGGAAGCAGGACCATGTAAACTGGTGTGTTTTTTAAATTTCTTTATTGATTAAGGTATTACATATGTGTTTTTATCACACCATTGCCTCCACCCACTCCCCCACTCATACCTTCACCCCCTGTTGTTTGTGTCCATTGTTTAGGCTTATATGCATGCATACAAGTCCTTTGGTTGATGCTTCTCTGTCTCTGATGTGTGACGGTCTAATCGATGCTTCTCTGTCTCTGGGTTTGTTTTTGTTCATCAGTTTATATTATTCATTATAATCCATAAATGAGATCATGTGATATTTCTCTTTCTCTGACTCACTTATTTCGCTTAGCATAATGCTCTCCAGTTCCATCCATGCAATTGCAAATGGTGAAAATTCCTAATTTTTATTGCAACATAGTATTCCATTGTGTAGATGTACCACAGTTTTTTAATCCACTCATCAGCTGATGGGCACTTAGCTATGGTGAATTGTGCTGCTACAAACAAAGAGGTGCATATATCCTTCCTAATTGGTGTTTCTAGTTTCCTGGGATACATTTCTAGCAGTGTGATTACTAAGTCAAATGGGAGATCCATTTTTAGTTTTTTGAGGAAACTCCATACTGTTCTCCACAGTGACTACACCAGTCTGCATTCCCACCAGCAGTGCTCGAGGGTTCCTTTTTATCTGCATCCTTGCCAGCACTGTATTTTATTGATTTGTTGATGATAGCCATTCTGACAGGTGTGAGATGGTACCATATTGTCATTTTGATTTGCATCTCTCGGATAATTAGTGATTTTGAGCATGTTTTCATATGTCTGGTGGCCTTCCTTCGAAAAGTATCTTTCTGTCTTCTTTCGAAAAGGTCCGTTACCCACTATTTGATTGGGTTATCTAGTTTGTTGGAATAGAGTTGTTCATAATATTTTGCATTTTGGTGGAGTCTGTTGTTATTTCTATTCTTTCATTTCTGATTTTGTTTATTTGGATCCTTTTTTTGCTTCTTGGTGAGCCTGGCTAGAGATTCATCAATCTTGTTTATCCTTTCAAAACACCAGATCTTGCCGAGACCGGTTTGGCTCAGTGGACTGAGCGTCGGCCTTCGGACTGAAAGGTCCCGGGTTTGATTCTGGTTGGGGGCATGTGTCTTGCTTGCGGGTGCATCTCCATTGTTGGGTGTGCAGGAGGCGGCTGATCGATGTCTCTCTCTCTCTTTCATCGATGTTTCTGGCTTTCTGTCCCTCTCCCTTTCTCTCTGTGAAAAATCAATAAAATATATTAAAAAACAACAACAGATCTTGGTTTTGTTGATCTTTTGTATTCTCTTTTTGGTTTCTATGTCATTTATCTCCACTCTGATCTTTATTATTTCCTTCCTTCTGCTTACACTGGGCTTTTCTTGTTGCTCTCTTTCTAACTCTTTGAATTGTAGGGTTAGGTAATTCATTACCATTGTTTGTCGTTGTTTTTCAGTAGGCTTTTAGATCTATGAACTCCCCTCTCAATACTGCTATGGCTATGTCCCATAGATTTTGGATTGTTGTGTTTTCATTGTCGTTTGTTGCCATGATGTCTTTTATTTCTTCCTTGATCTCCCTGGTAATCCAGTCATTGTTTAATAGCATGCTATTTAGTCCCCATGTGTTTTTGGATTTTTTTTTATTGTAGTTGACTTCCAGTTTTATGACACTGTGATCTGAGAAGATGCTTGATATGATTTATATCTTCTTGAATTTGAAGAGACTTTGCCTGTGATCCTATATATTATCTATCTTTGAAAATTAACCATGTGCATTTGAGAAGAATGTATATTCTGTGGCTTTGGGGTGAAATGTTCTGAAGATGTCAATTAAACCCAACTGGTCTAGTGAGTCATTTAGGATTGATGTTTCTTTGCTGATTTTTTGTTTAGAGGATTTGTCCAGTGGTGACAGTGGGGTATTAAGGTCTCCTACTATGATTGTATTGCTGTCACTCTCTCCCTTAATATCCTTCAGGAGTCTTTTTTATGTATTTAGGTGCTCCAACATTGGGTGTGTATATGTTTACCAGAGTTATTTCTTCTTGTTGGATTGTTCCCTTTAGTATTATGAAGTGGCCTTCTTTATCTCTTGTTATGTCTTTCACTTTGAGATCTAATTTGTCAGATTTAGGTATTGCAACCCCAGCTTTTTTTTTTTTTTATCATTTCCATTTGCCTGAAATACCATCTTCCATCCCTTCACCCTCAGTCTGATATTGAGATCTCTCTTCTTTGGGTGTCTGGTTATGTAGTTCTCTCTCTCCTTTTCATGGTGGAGTATAGATCTCTTCTGAATCCACGTGCTTGTGCTATTTAGGGACTGATGTTCTCGGGTTCTCAGCAGTTCGATGGGTGCCTAGTTGTAGATTCCCTGGACTTTTCTGGCATCCAATAATACCTACTTTCTCCTTCAAGATGGCAGGGTCTCGGTTTCTCATCCATCACTCCAGGAGTGAACCCAGTAGCAGTGGGGACTGCCTGATCAGGGGAGCCCTGTACAGCAGCCCTCTACCATCTCCTGTAGTATAGCTGTTCTTCACCTCACCAATAAACACTCCCCCTGGTGATCACACACACTCTCCCTTTGTTTTCTCGCTCACACACTTTCTTTCAGTCTGCCTTCTGGTTGGCATCCGTTTTCTTTCCCAGGAAAGTTTTCTGAAATTTTTTTCTTCCTGTTGTTCTGGAAGCCATATTATTCATATATTGCTTCCTTCCGTTTTGTCCCATAGCTCCCTTAGGCTCTCCTCCTGTCTTTTAATTTTTTTCCCCTCCAATTGCAGTTTATTTTGGGTGTGTCTTATTTCCCTGTCTTCTAATTTGCTAATTCGGTACTCTGCTTCTCCTAGTCTACTGTTGAAACTTTCCATTGTATTTTTTATTCCAGCTCTATCACTCTTCATTTCTTCTTGATTCTTACATAATTTGTTGATTTTTTTTCATCCATCTGGTTTATGAACTGTATGACCCTTATCTGAATTCTTTTTCTGATATATTGCATGCTTCTGTTTCTGGCAATTCCTCCTTTTCTTTTCTTTGGTGTTTTTTTTTTTTTGTCTACCAATTTCTCATCTCATCGCTGGATCTAGAAGTCAAGTTGTGCAGGGACTGCTCCCTGGATGGCAGTTTCTCCTTAGGCTGCAGTGGCTCCTTGGGCAGTGGTGGCAGCGGCTGCTCCTTAGCTGGTAATGGCTCCTCTGATGAGTGCTGTTCACAGCAGCGGTGGCTCCTCTGGCTAATGTGGGGAGGTTGCTTGCACAGCTGCTGCCCCTTGGATGGGCATGGGCTGATCATAAGCCTGTTGCTCCTTGGATGGAGGTGGGGCTGCATGCGGCTGCTGCTCTTCACATAAAGGTGGGCTGCTCACTGGACTGTTGCTCCTTAGACTGGGCAGACTGCTCACATAGCTGCTCCTCTTTGGATGGGGGCTGGCTGTCCACAGCTGCTGCTCCTTGGACAGGGCATGTTGCTTGTGAGGCTGCTGATCCTTGGACAGAGACAAGTTACTTGCAGGGCTGCTGCTCCTCATACAGGAGTGGGCTGCTTGCAGAGCTGCTGCTCTTTGGACGGGGGCAGGTTTCTCACACAGCTGTTACTCTTCAGATGGGTGCGTGTGGTCTGCGTGCAGCTGCTTCTCCTCGGATGGGAGCAGGCTGCTCACACAGAGGCTGCTTCTTGGATAGGAGCAGGCCACATGAGGCTGCTGGTCTTCAACCTGGGGTGGGTTGCTTGCAGGGCTGCTGCTCCTTGGACAGGAGTGGGTTGCTCATGTGTCTGCTGCTTGCATGGTCGCAGTGGCCTGGGCTAAAGCATGGGTCTGGTCAGAGGGGAACGTCCTTTGAAACTCACAGGAGCCTGTGCCCAAGATGGCTGGAGAGTCAGTGACCGTGGGATCACATCCGAGGTAGCAGAACCCTGGCAGGGGTGGCTGTAGAGTCTCAGGTGATATCTGAGGGAACCCTGGGTGGAGATGAGTCTGGACTCCCAGTTACAGCAGCTCTCACCTTTAAAGAGGCGAGGCCTCTGAGGAAGAGTTCGCTTCCCAGTACTGTTTGCAACAGTAGCAGAGGCTGTCTAGTTAGGTGAGCCCGGTTACCTTGTCTATCTGTGTTATCTAACTGTGACACACACACACACACACACCACATGACCACACACTCCTCTTTTTCTCCCTCACTTGTGCTCTCTCCCTAACTACCACTTTCTTCCTGCCTCTGTAATTCAAGTGTTATTGACCCGTTCAGAATGGAGTTTCCTCTTCAGGTATCTGGTTATATAGCTCGCTCTCTAGCACATTGGCCAGACAGGATAAAATTCTCTTCAACAGGACATGACACAAAGGAAACAAAACAAGAATATACTCACGACACTGATAACTCCAATTTACGTGACCAACTGAGAAAAGAGAATTAGGGGAGAGAAAAGAGAGCACAAATTATATTGGAGAGAGAAAGATAAGAGAGAAAAGCAGCAGATGGCATCAGTGTGCCCGTATCTATCAATAAGAGGCCCAAGACCTGGCACTAGCACTAGTCTGCCTTGCTTCACAGCTTGGCCTCACCCAGGCACTTCCTAGCCCAATACAAGTAGCAGCCATTTACAAAACTCTCTGTAGCTCCTGCCGGGTGGCCCCAGGTAGTGGCTGATTTTTACATCCTGGGAGGCCCCAGACAGCTTCAGACCGTAACAGATTACAACTCTACACATACACAAGTGACACGCTAAAGGGGCAGACTCAGTGCTCACTATAATCCCATGAAGCAAGTCCTGCTCCATAGGCGTATCCCCTGCACAGCAGCTCTTCCCTTGTAGACACAGCTGGTCCTCACAGCCAATTGGCCTGAAGGTCAATTCCTCCCAGTGATGTCAACAGCAATTACAACAAGACTGTGCACACACCCACATAGGGGCACACCTAGAGTGCTCAGTTCAGGTGACTGGGGAGCCTGAGCCACTAGGCCTTACAGCAGTGATTCTCAACCTGTGGGTCGCAACCCCTTTGGGGGTCGAACGACCCTTTCACAGGGGTTGCCTAAGACTATTGGAAAACACCTATTTCCCATGGTCTTAGGAACCAACACACCACTCCTCCATGTAGCAAAATGTAGCAATGTAGTTTACTGTTGTCATATTAAGACTGTTACCCATGCTACACCACAATTCAAGACGAAATTTCATTTATTTGTAATTAGAAATAAATATTTCACAATATATGTAATTACACATTGTTTTTGTGATTAATCACTATGCTTTAATTATGTTCAATTTTTAACAATGAAAATAACATCCTGCATATCAGATATTTACATTACAGTTCATAACAGTAGCAAAATTACAGTTATGAAGTAGCAACAGAAATAATTTTATGGTTGGGGGTCACCACCACATGAGGAGGTGTCTTAAAGGGTCGCGGCATTAGGAAGGTTGAGAACCACTGCCCTACAGGATACCTACTGCACAAGGCCCTCTACCAATTCCAGGTTATATAGCAGTTCTACCTATTACTTAGAAACAAACACAGGAAAGCAGTCAAATTACAGAGACAAAGAAATATGCCACAAATGAAAGAAATGAAAGCAAGCAACTGTATACAGAGTTCAAAACAATGGTTATAAGGTTGCTTAATGAGAACTTCAAGGAATCTAATGAGAGTCTCAAAGGACTTAGTGAGACTGTCAAGAATCTTAGTGAGAATGTCAGACATGAAAAAGAGCCAGTAAGAAATTAAGCACACAATAACTGAATTAAAGAATAATTTATAGGGATTCAACAGCAAAGTAGAGGACTCTGAGAATAAAATCAATACTTTGGAGTATGATGAAGCAAAAAAGTACCCAAACAAAGCAGTTGAAGGATATTCTTTAAGAAAAGGAAGGAGGAAGATAAGGAGGATAATTAAAAGATTAAAAATGTGAACAATTAAATGGCAGTAAGTACATATCTATCAATAATTGAATCTAAAAATCAAAATAAATGAATGATAAATGTAATAAACAAAATAAACTGATGAAAAAAAAAATGAACCAGAGGCATGGATACATGGAGCATACTGATGACTCTTAGAGGGAAGAGTGTAGGGCAGTGGTGGAAGGGATTAAACAAAGATCATACATGTATATATGCATTAGCTATGGACACAGACAACAGAATGATAAAGGCCTGGAGCGGGGCCCAAACCAGGTAGAGGAGGGTTATGAGAGGGAAAAGGGGGAATATCTGTAACATTCTCAACAATAAAGGGTGTTGTTGTTTTTTAATTTCCTTGGGTGTTGATTAACAAAAAAACAAAAATAAAAATAATATCTGCAAATAAGATCATATTTAATGATGAGGCACTCAGAGCTTTCCAACACAATCAGATACAAGTCTAGAATATCCTCTTCTCTCACCATTCCTTCTCCATATCAGAGTGGAAATTCTAGCTATATGCCATAAGACAAGAAAAGGAATACAGATTGCAAAGGAAGAAATTAAACGATCTTTGTTCCCACAATCCAAAAGAAATGAAAAGAAAAAATACCTCTTGGAACTAATAAGTGATTTGTATCAAGGATGGAGGATCCAAAAATCAATATGCAATTGAGATATGTAGAGGGAAAATAAGGATATGAAAGGATGTGCCACATCATATGCCATCATGGAAATGCAAATTAAAACAACAAGATACTGCCCTGGATGGGGTGGCTCAGTTGGTTGGAGCATGGGTTCCATATACTAAAAAAGGTGGCAGTTTTGATTCATGTTCAGGGAACATACCTAGGTTTGGGATTTGATCTCCTGCCTTGGCTCATACAGGAGGTAACTGATTAGTCTCTCTCTCTCTCTCTCTCTCTCTCTCTCTCTCTCTCTCTCTCAATTTAAAAAGTCCTTGAGTGATGATTAAAATAAATAAATAAAAAGACCTACCTACTAACATGTGCCTAGCATGGACTGAGTGCTTACAATTAGCCCAATGCCTTAGGAAATGCCATTGAAAATACTGGGCAATTTAACACCAGTTCATTTAAAAAACAAGATACCACTGTATACCTATTTGAATGGCAAAATCTAGAACACTGACAACAACAAATGCTGGAGAGGATGTGGAACAATCAGACGTCATATTTATTACTGGTGGGAGTGCAAACTGGTACAGCCACTTTGGAAGACAGTTTGGCAGTTTATTACAAAACGAAACATACTCTTTACCATACGATCCAGTACTCATGCTCTTCGGTATTTATCCAAAAGAAGTGAAAACATATCCACACAAAAAAAATATACACAGGACCTAACTGGTTTGGCTCAGTTGATAGAGGGTCAGCCTGCGGCCTGAAAGATCCCAGGTTTGATTCCAGTCAAGGACATGTACCTTGGTTGAGGGTACATCCCCAGTAGGAAGTGTGCAGGAGGCAGCTGATTAATGTTTCTCTCTCATCAATGATTCTATCTCTCTATCCCTCTTTCTTCCTCTCTGTAAAAAATCAATAAAATATATATATTTTTAAAATGTACACAGATGCTTACAGCAGCTTCATTCATAATTGCAATTATTTGATAGTAGTCAAGATGACTTTCAGTAGGTGAATAGATACTAGTGTACTGGTTAATAATAGCAGATTTTGTAATCAAAGAAAACATGATAATTTCAGAGAAACATCAAAAGTGCTTTATTCAAAATAATGTCCATCACTAGCTACACATTTCCCCATATTTCAGGTAATTTGTGGATACCGTCCCAATAGAACTTTTCTTGTTTTGAGGCAAACCATTCAGATACCCAATCTTCCACTTCTTCGTATGTTTTAAGTGCTGCTCAGAAAGTGTGTGTGCCATCAATCAGAACAAGTGGTAATCTGAAGGAGCAAGGTCTGGTGAATATAGCAGGAGGGTTAATACTTCCTAGCAAGATCTTTTCATGTGTCTTTAACTGGTTTTGAAGTGTGTTATGATGCATCATCATGAAGCAAAATAACTTTGCAGTGTTTGGTTGCTTCATGATCAAAGCGTGGTTCCAATTGATTGTTCGTTGTTGTAGTGATCAGTAATAATGGTTTCATCTGGTTTTAGAAGCTTATAATACACCACACCTTCCTGATTCCACCAAACGCAGAGTACATGTCACTCCTAATCAGAGCACTGTCTTCTTTCCAAAGCATTTTGACATTGCAGTCAATGTTGATGGTTGACCTGAATTTTGGGATTCTCAAAATAAATCCACTTTTCATTGCCAGTCACAATTCACGCCGTTGAAGCAACATTTTACTGATGACTTTTTGGTTTTCCATTGGTCTTTTGTTCAGTTGATGTAGCACCTATCACAATCCAGGACTGCTGGCTTCTAACCACATGCCTGCCTGCCTGCCTGATTGCCCCTAATCGCTTCTGCCTGCCAGCCTGGTCACTCCTAATTACTCCTCTGCCTGCCTGATTGCCCCTAATCGCTTCTGCCTGCCAGCCTGGTCACTCCTAATTACTCCTCTGCCAGCCTGACTGACACCTAACTGCTCCCCTGCTGGCCCAATTGCCCCTAAATGCCCTCCCCTGCCAGCCTAGTCACCCCTAACTGACCTCCCCTATAGGCCTGGTCACCCCCAACTGCCCTCCCCTGCTGGTCTGGTTCTGCCCAAATGCCTTCCCCTGCAGGCCTGGTCACCCTTAACTGCCCTTCCCTGCAGGCCTGGGTCCCCCACAACTGCCCTCCCCTGCTGGCCTGGTCCCTCCCAAATTCCCTCCCTGCTGGCCATGTCACCCCCAACTGCCCTCCCCTGAAGGCCTGTTTGCCCCCAAATGCCCTCCCCTACTGGCCATCTTGTGGCAGCTATCTTGTGTCCAAGTGGGGGTGGACATCTTTGACCACATGGAGGCAGCCATCTTGTGTGCTGATGGTCAATTTGCATATTATCCTTCAAGTGACAGTCCATTTACAATATTACCCTTTTATTAGATAGGATTATTATTGTTGTTAATTTTAATCCTTACCCAAGGATATTTTCCCCATTGATTTTTAGAGGAAGGGGAGAGACGGAGAGAGGAAAGCATCGATGTGAAAGATACACATTGATTGGTTGCCTCCCACAAGCACCTGGACCAGGGGCAGGGATGAAGTCTGCAACTGAGATACATGGTATGAATTGAACTGGGGACCCTTCATTCTAGGGCCAATGCTCTATACACTGAACCAAACTGGCTAGGGTGTCTGGGATATTATTTATTGACATAAAACACTTCTTCAAAAATGAATACAAAACATGAATTTAACAATTCAATGAACTGTCAAAAAGCAAATATACATTTATCCATCATCCAGTCAATAAATAAAACACTACCAGCAGAGCAGATGCCTTTCTCTTGTTTTCTCCTAATCACAAACCTCTCCCTCCAATCTGGGGACTTATTTAATAAATAGTATTTCAGCACCCTACTCTCAAATATCAAAACAATTTTAAAAACATAAGAAAAAAGAGTTAGCATGTCTATACCAACCAAACCCTAATGACTCTGAAGGAACTGAGTCCCTGAATGACACAGCATATCTTTCTTTTCCTTAATGATCTAGGAACAGTAAATCCTGGATAGAAGTCCTTTGTTGATTATAAGTGATAAATATCTTCTTTTATTCCATGGCTTGCCTTTGTCCTCTTTTAATGGTATCTTTTAATGAACATATATTCTTAATTTTAACATAGATAAATTAATTCATCTTTTTACAATTAGGGCTTTTTGAATCCTTTCTTTAATAACAGAGAATTATTAACTGATTCCCTCAAACACTGTTATTAAATATACATTCTTTAATCAGATCCACATACATGATTGGGTGGGACAAAAGTAGGTTTTTAGTTGTTCATATGGAAAACAATACAATAATTAATAAATAAGAATATAAGAATAAACTGTTTCATATACTCACAACTATAAACCTACTTTTGTCCCACTCTGGGTATATCTTTCTTTTCCTTTCAGTTATATTTCCTGATAATTTTTTTTAAAAAAAACTGAAGCATAAATATGTATTTTTTCCAGATTACTATTTGAATAAAATAAAGTTAATTCAGAACAAAGAAAATCAAGATATTTACAAAAATTAATTTTCATAAAGATATTTATATTTCCTGATTTTTCAGGATAATCAAATTATTGTTATTATCAAGAAAACTTTACTTTATAAACTTCCACTTACCTAGAATACAAACAATCAAAAAGCTAACATAGCTAGTATTTAAAAATAATATTGTACACCAATAACTAATGTTCAAAATTGATGTGCCTAAGGAATTGCAAATCTCCCAAAGATTCTATTACTTTCAAAATATGTGTCAGTATGCAAATAATAAAGCTTTGAAGACTAGTAATGCATTTATGGTAGCTGTGATGACTTACAGTTAATTAGAATATGCAAATACCCAGAACATTTCTAGCTTCTGACAAATCTGAGCAAATGTGGCTTTATTCTAATAAGAATGCAAATATCCTCATAATCTGGCCCTAGATCCAGTAGCATTACTTGTATGTAGTTTTTCTGTCAAATTATCCAAAAAGCTCTTGTTTTGGTATGGAAGAACACTGTTGTTTACTATTTCACATAAATTAAATTTATGAAATCAATTTGTATATGATTATTTATATTAAACTATAGATTATGCAGGACTAATTACTAGCCAGTACTTTCCATTACACCTGTATATAGTATACAAATGCTTGTGACCAAACTGAGTGGCAAAAATCAAACCCGGAAAAAAGAGTATGTTCTATCTAAGATTACAATTTCCAACAATTTATTAAAATTCACAATGTATTATTTCTCCTCGGTAATAAGATTAACCTCAATAAAGGACTTGTAAATACTTACTCTCTCTGCTTTCAGGATCATTTTGTTCAAGAACACAAGTTCCTGCTGGATTCAATTGCCACTGCAAAAGGACACAAATATTTTATTTATACTTTTAAGAAGGATTTAATAAATAGTATTTCAGCACCCTACTCTCAAATATCAAAACAATTTTAAAAACATAAGAAAAAAGAGTTATCATGTCTATACCAACCAAGCCCTAATGACCCTGAAGGAACTGAGTCCCTGAATGACATCTGGGATCAAAATCAATATTCTTGAAGAAGAAATGAATTTTAAAGAGTCTTTACTTTCATTTCATAGGTAAAAAAGTGGAACACCAAAAAAGTGTAGTGACTTGCTCAGGGTTACACCTAACTAAAGACAGCAATAGAATTAGAATCTAGGTCTGCCAATACTATAGAATTGCCACCACTTCATACCCTATTTTCAGGTACTTCTGATCTTATAATAGCTAGAGAAGGGCCAGATATTAAAGAATGAAAATATGGCCAAGATTAACTGGCCTTTTAATCTATCTATCTATCTATCTATCTATCTATCTATCTATCTATCTATCTATAAAAGCCCAGCAACTGAAACAGCAGAAAGACTAGAAAAAACGGTGACTACACACTGTGGCAACCAACCAGCCTGATCCAGGAGGCCCTGATCGGCCACCAACACGCCAATCAGGGATGGGGCAGGCCAGCCAACTGCCCACAGACCCTATCCTCCACCAGCCTGGCCCAATGGGCACCTACTGGGGCAGGCCAGCTGGACCCAGGAATTCATGCACTGGACTTCTAGGATAGCGGTTCTTAACCTGTGTGTCATGACCCCTTTAGGGGTTGAACGACCCTTTCACAAGGGTCACTTAAGACTATCAGAAAACACAGATATTTACATTACGATTCATAACAGTAGCAAAATTACAGTTATGAAGTAGCAATGAAGATAATTTTATGGTTGGGGTCACCACAACATGAGGAAGTGTATTAAAGGGTCACAGCATTAGGAAGGTTGAGAACCACTGCTCTAGGATCATATAATATTTGTGCACCAATACTGTCTCTTGGCCTGGCCTGCAGAGGTCAGGCCAAAACTGGCAGTCCAACTTCCCTCGAGGGGTCCCAGATTGTGAGAGGGTGCAGGCCAGGTCAAGGGACCCTAGTTTGCATATTTTTGGTTAATCTCTTCCCGCCCTCTTCCCTCCCCACTTCCCTCTGAAATTCATCAGTCTGTTCCATGTTCCCATGCCTGTGCATTGAGCATCTGCCCCCTGGTTGTCAGTGCATATCATAGCTACTGGTTGAACAGTTGTTTAGGCTTTTATATATATAGATTATTTATATGATATCACATCACCTCTCTAATTAGTTTTCCATTTTAACTATTCAGAAAGAAATAGAGAAGCCTGAAGATTCTTGAATATTTCAGTGAAGACTGGAGCAGCTGATAAGAAAAATGAGTGTAATCAGAATCTCATAGCATAGCCCTTCCTTATTTCGTGGGCTGAAAATCCCCATCAGCAGAATCACTTAATGACTTAATCAAAAAGGTCCTACCAGGGAACTATCTCCAGAAAGCCTCTGCCATAGCATCAGTTGGTTCATCAGATAAACTAGCTAATATCATAAGGACCAGACACAAGATGAACATTCCACCACCTAGATATAAGTCCTTGAAAAGGGAGGACATCAAAAACTGGTCGGTTGGCTATAAAAATGGGATGGTTAGGGTTAGCATGAGGAAATCCAGGTTAGACTGCACTGAACCCCAGTTTCTGGCGAGACCCTGGGGACCCAGACTCATACGGGTCCCCAGAGCACATGGGGGATGCAGGGAGAGACTGAGCAAAAATCATACACTTATGGATGAGGACAATGGGGGAGGAGGTAAGGGTAGAGGGAGGAATGGGAGCCGGGTGGAGGGGAATTATGGGGGGAAAAAGAGGAACAATTGTAATAATCTGAACAATAAAGATGTATTAAATAAAAAAGAAAGAAAATGTTGTAATGTATAAACAATTCTATGTCTTTTGTACCCACTGCAACTTCTAGTATATAAATGTTACATTAAATTCCTGAATTATCATTAAAAATCAACACATGTTTCTGGATAGGACCCTTTTACTATATAGAACATTATTGGGACAACTGTTGAATCCTGATGAAATCTCTGGTTGAAATGGCAAGTAATGTGTCAATGATAATTCCCTGAGATTTGTGTTTAGATTATGGTTATGTAGGAGAATGTATTGTTTAAGAAAATATACAATTAAGTATTTTAAAGAGTAATCTGGTATCATGTCAACAACTTATTCCCAAATATTTCTGGAAAAAAATTTTCTAGTAGCATTTTGAACTGTTGTGTATATTTGCAATTTTTCCTAAAAAGAAAACATTTTAAAAAACCTAAATAGTAAAAAATATAAACAGTTTAAGTTCTGAGTTTTTCATGAACTACCTCAGTACTTTTTTTTGATATATCAAATATTAAATCCCCCTCCTTATCTTTTTTGTAACCTTAAACTATTTCACCTTATTTACTGCTCCATCCAAGCCAGAAAGAAGTGTGAGAGAAGTATTTTCTTTTGTAAAGCACCAAAAGGTCCACCAATTCAAGATCTGTAAGGTCAATACAACTCTCTCTACAGAGATATAAATATATAAGGCACAAATCCTAAACTGAAAATTTGTAATTAGGCAAGTGCTGGCACATAAAAATAAACTCAGTGATAACAGTTTGTTGAAACTCTTTAAAAGGATGACAATTACTAAAATATGTGGCAGGGTACCAAACAACATTAATAGGAAGAATATTTGAAAATAAAGTGTGTATCTAACTTACTGTAAATTTGCTAACACCCTCAAGTTCTCCAAATCGCATGTAAGAGATGTCTGCCTTCTTTTTTCCAACATCTATATCCCCTGTATAGATTTGTTTTATGCCTGCACCTTTAATTAAAGGTACACACTCATCACATGGGCACTTTGTCACAAAAATCATACTTTTTTCTTCTGGTTTTATTTCTTGACACCTACAAAAAGTATATGAAATATCAAAAGGTTAGTTTCTAAAAGGGTAAATTATATTTCAGAGAAATCTTTAAGAACTAAAACATCTGCTTTAAGAGCAGATTTACAACATTATAAATAACAATAAGTGAAACTTATTCTTTCTGAATTAGTGAGTATTCAAAATCTAAACTCATAAATGTTGAAATATAACCTGAACATGACTATTATTATAAGCAAAATTTACTTATTCTAAGCAATCTGTCAAGATTTCAGTATTATATTACAAAGTAAATGAAAACAGTAATAGAGAGAGAGAGTAAGAGAGAGAGAGAGAGGAAACACAATGTTCTCTAAATAAGTACTTATTTATAATGCCAAAATCAGGAGCCAGAACTAACACCCCTCTTAAAAGTTTATGATGTCTAATTAGACATTAACTCATGTTGGCCAAATGACCCTCCTCCTTATCTGGTATCCAATGGATATTTAATAAATGCTTACTAAACTAATAAATTTACTGTCATCCCTTGGTTTTGAAGACATTGATTTAATAGACTTTGGATTTAATGGTCAAAATTTCCTTTAAGTCCCTGTTAATTTTAAAATGCTTTTAACCGAGATTTGCATATAATTAACAGGTTATTTACTTATAATTAACTCATTGTTATTTTTAACAAATTTTAGCAAATAGGCCATATGTTGGAAAAAACACTGTAGTAATTTCACCAACATAAATAAGTATTATGTCTAAACTATAGTCTACACATATAATTCCAAGAGTCACTGCTTGTAAACAATATTTGGTGAATCAATAGCATATGATCACACCACATGTTGCATGGTGATTGGTTCCATTGTTGCATGGCGTGACTTTCTGCATCATACAAAATAACACGTGCTAGCTGATGTTTCCACATATGCGAAGCCACGCCCCAGCTGTATGCATTTGTTTACCCTCAGTGACTACTGAATGAAGGCATTTACTAGACCTATTCAGTATAGATTTAAAAGGAGAGAAACCAAGATGGCGGCATAGGTGAACACCTAAGCTGCTGCCCCGCACAACAATTTCAAAACTACAACTAAAAGACAGAACGGACACCATCCAGAACCACAGGAAAGCTGGCTGAGTGAAAATTCTACAATTAGAAGTAAAGAAAGGGACTCATGAAGACTCAAAGGAGCTATAAAAGTTGAGGTACAGAGACATGCTTGTGGAGAAGACGGGTGGAGGAGGTTCTGGCTGACTTCCTCTAGCAGGAGGGAGACAGAAAATCCCAACTACATTGAACCTCAGCTCCAGGAGAGACTCATAGGGGGAGTCTGCACTGTTGTGAAAAGAAAGGAGTACATGGAAACTTTGGGAGCCACGAAAGACAGAAATCTGAGGGCTCACAAAAGTGCATGTGAAAGAGGGTGCAGAAGTGTGCACACAGAGCACTGACTGCTGATTGTGCATGGCTTCCTCTAGCAGGAGGAAAACAGAACCTCACAACAGCACTGAAATCCAGGTCCAACTGCATTCCCAGTTTTGGGTGAGATCCTGGAAACCCAGACTCATACAGGTCCCTAGAGTGCATGGAAACTCAAGGGAACTGAAAGGCAGAGTTACGGAAGATTGCCTATGCATGAAAGACAGATCTGGAGGCAAGCCCGCATCCAAAAACACAGCTGATGCTCACACCAATTAGCTTGAAGGTCAATCCCTCCCAGTGATACCAACAACAATCAAGAATTAACTACAACAAGATGAACACACAGTTCATAAAAGGGTGCACCAAGAGTGTTCACCTCAGGTAACTGGGGAGGCAGAGCTACTGGGCCACATAGGACAGCTAGCACACAAAGCTACTCTACCAACTCAGGGAAGAAGCGAAATATGCAGAGACAAAAAAAACAAATCACAAACGAAAGAAATGGAGGGAAACAAATGATTGGATACAGAATTCAAAACCATGGTTATAAGATTTTTTTAAATATATTTTATTGATTTTTTACAGAGAGGAAGGGAGAGGGATAGAAAGCCAGAAACATCGATGAGAAAGAGACATCCATCAGCCGCCTCCTCCACACCCCCTAATGGTGATGTGCCTGCAACCAGGATACATGCCCTTGACCGGAATCGAACCTGGGACCCTTCAGTCCTCAGGCCGACACTCTTATTCACTGAGCCAAACCGGTTTCGGCATTATAAGATTTTTTTAATAATTTCCTAGAAAAAAATGGAGACCTAAGAGGAGATGAAAAAGAACCAACTAGAAATTAAACATACACAGACTGAAATAAAAAATATTATACAGAAACCTAACAGCAGACTAGAGGATTGTAAGGATCAAGTCAAAGATTTGAAATACAAAGAAGCAAAAAAACACTCCACTGGAAAAGCAAAAAGAAAAATGAATCCAAAAATGTGAAGACAGTGTAAGGAACCTCTGGGACAACTTCAAGTATACCAACATCAGAATTATGGGGGTGCCAGAAGAAGAGAGAGAGCACGATACTGAAAACCTATTTGAAGAAATAATAACTGAAAACTTCCCCCACCTGGTGAAAGAAATAGACTTATAAGGTCAGGAAGCACACAGAACCCCCAAAAAAAGGAATCCAAAGAGGACCACACCAAGTCACATCATAATTAAAATACCAAGAGCAAAAGACAAAGAGAGAATATTAAAAGCAGCAAGAGAAAAATAGTTAATTACCTACAGGGGAGCACCTATTCGACTGTCAGCTGATTTTTCAACAGAAACTATGCAGGCCAGATGGGAGTGGCAAGAAATATTCAACATGATAAATAGCAAGAACCTACAACTAAGATTACTCTATCCAATAAAGCTATCATTCAGAATTGAAGGGCAGATAACAAGCTTCATAGATAAGAAAAAACTAAAAGAGTTCATCAACACCAAACCAGTATATGAAATGCTGAAAGGTATTCTTTAAGAAGAGGAAGAAGAAAACAGTAAAGGTAAAAATTATGAACAACAAATACATATCTATCAACAAGTGAATCTAAAAAATTAAGTGAATTGAAAACCTGATGAACATAATAAACTGGTGAATATAATAGAATTAGGGGCATAGAAAGGGATTGGGCTGATAATTCTCAGGGGGAAAGAGATGAGGGGTGGTGCAGGGAGAGACTGGACAAAAATCATACACCTATGGATGAGGACAATGGGGGAAGGTAAGAGCAGAGGGTGGGGTGGGAACCAGGTGGAGGGGAGATATGAGGGGAAAAAAGAGGAACAATTGTAATAATCTGAAAAATAAAGATTTATTAAAATTAAAAAAATAAAATAAAATTACAGTAATATATATAGAAAACTTTTCTGTGAAATTAAACTTTCTACATACTTAATTTTAACTGTACAAATATGTCTACATAAGTAAAAATTGGTAAACTAATTTGTAGAGTTTTTAACGTACACATGCAGAAAATCTACTTTATTATATAATGGACTTTCAGCTTTAACAGACACCCCCTTGCCCAAATTAGTTTGTTATATTGAGGTTTTACTGTAATATTAAAGTTCTGGATTGAGTTAGAGTTCCCTTACCCTCTTCCCTAACACAGGATACTTTTATTTAAGAAACATTTGGATTTAACATAACCTTATCTCCATACAATCTGTAATGAAGAGCACAAGGCAAAAAGAGAGGAGTTGTTTGAATGGGGGCAGATTAGGACTAAGGGATGCTCTCATCTGAGGCTACAGGGATTGTACTTTCTGGTTCCATGGTTCACTCTGCTCGGAGTTAGCCATCTTCCACCACCACCAGCCTTCCATACCCACCTTTCTAGTTCAGACTCTCATCTGGACTAGGCCAACAAAATTTTATGCACCTAATATATTCAAACAATATACCCATAATGTAAGCAATCAGTACTCTGACTCTCTCAATGCCATTCCATGTTCCCAAATGAAGTCTAACCTCAGTCTTCCCTATATAGTCCCAACCTAGTCCCAGGTGCTCCATGGTCCAGCCTAACTGGAGCTGCATGTTCCTACTCATAAGCTTTTTTCCTGCTTCTAGATCACTGCTATGCCTGAAACAATCATGACTTCCCTTTAAGTACCTCCAATTGTCATAATCCCACCTAAACCTTCAATGCTAGCTTCTCCATAAAGGGCTTTTCCCTCCTAATCCCCCTCCATCCAAAGCAGTCCCTGAATTTCGACAGCACTTAGGTTGGGTGAATACACAATCACATTCCCTACTGTATTACAAGCTCTTAAGAATAGGAGCAATATTTTATTCAGTTTTGAAAACCCTAAGATTACCCCCTTCATGGTTAATGCTGAGAAATGTTTGTGGAAATAATCTAAATTAACGTCAAAGGAGGAGGTAATGCCAGTTATAACTTCTAACAAAAACTATGTTAAAGGAATTTAGTTCATAATAAAATCTATATATTCATAAAAACAAAATATGTGCTTTAGATTTTGAAAACAGCTTACATTCCAGAAATATATAAGACCCTAAGGATACACTTCATACCATTTTATATTAGAGAGCAAAGGAGTAAGGAGGAAAAAAAGATTGTTCAATAAATCTGAAGGCCCACAGTATCTCTGATGATGGCCCTCAGGTCAGGCAGCAAAGAGCAAATATAACCAAAGTTGTATTTCTAAAGAGTATTTCTTATAATAATAAAAATTTTTAAAAGGAAATAAATTGCGGTTAAAAGTGAACTAAATTCAGCCAAAACTGGTTTGGCTCAATGGATAGAGCGTCAGCCTACAGACTGAAAGGTCCCAGGTTCGATTTCGGTCAAGGGCATGTATCTTGGTTGCGGGCACATCCCCAGTAGGTGGCGTGCAGGAGGAGGCTGATGGATATCTCTCTCTCATTGATGTTTCTGACTCTCTATCCCTCTCCTTTCCTCTGTAAAAAAAATCAATAAAAAAATATTTTTTTAAAGAAAGTAAACTAAATTCAGCCCTGGCCCAGTGGCTCAATTGGTTGGAGCATTGTCCCATACACCAAAGGGTTGTGGGTTCAATTACAACTAACCCTTGCTACATTTTAATGAAAATAAATGCAAAGGAATTTCATACCTAAAGGTTAAGGCATTCTGTTCCGCATGGACAATGTATCTGAATTTTCTTATTTCTCTGTCTTTCTGTTTGTCATCCATGTTTGGGAAATCAGCATATTCAGATCCAACAGGAAAAGCATTATAACCACATCCTATGAAGTACATCATGCCTGTCCCATCACAATTTTGCTACAAAAGGGAGCAAATCAACAAAACTTACTTTTCAACATTATGAAAAGGCAGCTTAGTATCATACTTTGCATACTGAATTCAATTTTCTATGAAAAACTGAACCATCAAAAAATATATATTAGGTCCTCCAACTGCAGTGTGGTCTTATCAAAGCTAAATTTCAAGAAAGCTAGACATCTTTCTAGCATATAACCTCAAGGCAGAATTGGTTTTAGCAGTTAATTACTAGTAAATATTAGCTTATCTAATTCACCAGTTGTTTCACTTGATTCAAACAGCTCTCCTAGAACAGGTTATAAGATGCTGGAGAACAGAAATCATGCTTTCTTCTTTCTTTATCTCTTAGAGTACACCTATTAGAGTGCTTTGTATATTAAGAGTTACTCAACAAATGATTGTTAATTTCTTACATGCACTGTGCTGTGCTACTGGTTAGCAAGCCAGAAATTTAAAACATATTTTGAGCAATTTCTGCTGTTGGGCTAAAAATGTGCCAATATGATATAGTTGGAAAATAAAAAATCTCAGTTTCTCATAATCTCCAATAATTATTGAGCCCCTATTATATGTGTATATATTATCATAGGGCTTCTTACTTCACTGGTTCTTCTTTTATTTCTCCTGGTCAATGGCATATTTGCTATTATTATGAATGTTTTATCAATTAGTAATGAAATATTTTATAAATCAAAAGTATTTATAGTAGTTTGGAATATGCTATTAGCCTCACTAAATTTCAATATATTATAATTACTCATATGCAAGTATCAACAGACGCATTACTGTAGTAGCTTGATAAAAATCACTGTTACAGTGAGCAAACAAAAGCTTACAAATAAATGATCTTATTGATAACAAATTATTCTTGAGTACTTACTGTATAAGATCATGCTGAGTTTTATCTGTATTATTTCATTTAATCAATTTCCACAACCTAGAGAACAGCAGTACTATCATTATTCCTGTTTTATGGATAAGGAAACTGAAGCCAGGGTCACAAAACTAGTAAGTAACAGATGAAACCTACGTCTTTGTACTTCACCATGCTGTGTACACTATAGGTAATTTGAAAGGAAACTTAATTCTCCACAAAGTAGTCAAGAACAACCAGATCTTAAACTAGAGGCTGCTGAGCATTCATATAAACAAGACAGAGAATTCCTGTCTTTGTGAACCTTATAATCTAGATATGATAAGAAACTGGACACATAATTTCAACTGATGAGTGAGACAAATGAACTGTACAGAAGACTATGAAGTTTTTGGTAGAGGAACCTATTCTAGTAGGTGTTAACAGCTGAGGTAGAGATAAGTAGAGTTAAGAGATATTTTGAAGGTTGAGTCCACAGTACCTGGTGATTAATTGAATGTGTGGCATTAGAAGGAATGGAATGGTGACCACTGATGAAGAAATAAGTTAGCTGGGAAAATATTAGATGTATTGTCTAGGATGAACTTAAAGGACTTATGAAACATCCAGGCAAATAGTCAAATTACTTGCTATAAAGTCTATTGAAACAAAATGTAGGCTCCTACACATAATTACTAAGAATTATCTCTTGATTCTGTGCTCTCCTAACTCATCCCCATAATTCCAGGCCCTCATCATATTTTATATGAATGTCTCTATTTTCTGTCTAGTCCCACCTCATTATTATTATAATGCAAATCTGAATCAAACATTTTCCCACTTAAAAGATTCTTGGATTGGCCTGGCCACTGTTGCTCGGTGCTTGAGAGGTTCATGGGTTCAATTCCTGGTCAAGAGATGTACCTGGGTTGCAGGTTTCATTCCTGGCCCCAGTTAGGGCACATGTGGGAGACAGCCAATCTCTTTCTCCCTCTTCCTCCCTCTCTCCTTTCTACTCTCTCTAAAAATCAATGGAAAAAATATCTCAAGTAAGGAGTTAAAGAAAAAAAGATTCTTGGATTAACTATCCAATGTGGTTAGCAGTAGCCATGTGTGGTTAGTCTGAATTGAAAGGTATGGTAAGTGTAAAATACACACAATATTTTGATGAGTGTAATGCCCCAAATGCAGGATATTTTATTAATAATCTTAAAAAAACCCCACAACTTTTTAAGTCTGGCCTACATGGTTCAGTGGTTGAGTGTTGACCCATGAACCAAAAGACCTCCAGTTTGATTCCTGGTCAAGGCACATGCCCAGGTTGCAAGCTCAATTCCCAGCAGGGAGCATTTAGGAGATGGCCAATCAATGTTTCTCTCATTGAGGTTTCTATCTCTCTATCTCTCTCCTTTCTTCTCTTCTAAATAATCAATGAAAACATGTTTTAAAAACACTTTTTAAAATTAAATTTATTGATGTTGACACTGGTTAACAAAATTATACAGGTTTCAGGTGACCAATTCTATAACACATCATCTGTATACTGTATTATGTGCTCATCACCCCAAATCAAATCTCCTTTCATCATCATTTATCCTTCCCTATACCGTACTACACCTCGCACCGCACCCCCTCCATAGGCAATCAACCATAATGATGTTTGTGTCCATGAGTTCTTTCTTTTTTCTTTTTTGCACAATCCCTCCACCCCAACCAGCTCTCTATCTAAGAGTCTATCTCTATTATCCACTCATGTGCTGATGAACACTTAGCTATTTCCAAATCTTTACTGTTGTAAATGATGCTGCAATGAACATACGTGTGCATATATTCTTTTGAATTAGTGTTTCAATTTTCTTTGTAAATATTCACAGAAGCAGGATCGTTGGGTAATAATTATATTTTTAATTTTTTGAGGTAATGCCATACTGCTATCTTCTGTGACTGTACCAATCTACCTTCCCACCAACAGTACACAAGGGTTGCCTTTTCTCCACATCCTCACCAATGCTTGTGTGATTTATTGATGATAGTCATTCTGACAGGTGTGATGTGATATCTCTTTGTGGTTTTAATTTGCATTTCTCTGATGATTAGTGATATTGAGCATCTTCTCATACATCTATTGGCCATGTCTATGTCCTCTTTGGAGAAGTATCTATTCAGGTCCTTTGCCCATTTTTTAATTGGATTGTTTGAGGTATTTTTGGTATTGAGATTTATAATTTTATTATAAATTTTGGATATTAACCCTTGATATCTCAGTGAATATATTCTCCCATTCAGTGGGTTCTCTTTTCATTTTGTTCATAGTTTCCTTTGCTGTGCAAAAACATTTTAATTTTATATAACTGCATTTATTTATATTTTCTTTTGTTTCCTTTGCCTGAGGAGATATAGCAGAAAAAAATATTGCTATGAGAAATATTCGAGCTTTTACTGCCTATGTTTTTTTCTTGAATTTTTATGGTTTCAAGTCTAACATTTGAATCTTTAATCCATTTTGAGTTTATTCTTGTGTATGATGTAAGAAGGTGGGCTAGTTTTATTTTTTTGCTTGGATCTGTCCAATATTAACAACACAATTTATTAAATAGACTTTCTTTACCCGATTGTATGTCCTTTGTAAAATACTAAATGACTATAAAGGCATGGCCTTATTTCTGGCCTCTCTATCCTGTTCTATTCATCTATGTTTGCTTTTATGCCAGTACCACGTTATTTTGATTACTATGGCCTTGTAGTGTAGTTTGATATGATGTAGTGTGATTCCTCCAATTTTCTTTTTTCTCTCTCTCAAGCTTGCTGTTGCAATTTGAGATCTTTTGTGGTTCCATATACATTTTTGGAATATTTGTTCTAGTTCTGTGAAATATTCCACTGGTATCTTAACAGGAATTGCACTGAATCTATAGATTGCTTTGGGTAATGCGGGCATTTTATTGATGTTAAGTCTTCTTATCCATGAACATGGTATATGCTTCCACTAATTTGTATCTTCAATTTCTTTCTTCAGTGTCTTATAATTTTCTGAATACAGGTACTTATTCCTTCTTTTTGAAGCCATTATGAATGGGATTATATTCTTAGTTTCCTTTTCTGGTACAGTGGTACCTTGAGATACGAGTGCCCTAACATACGAGATTTTTGAGATACGAGCCGTTGAGCGAGCAATTTTTGCTTTGAAATATGAGTAACATTTGAGATAGGAGTAATTGCTCGGATCAGCCAGCTGCACACGACCCACCAGTTTACTTCAACTCGAGTGTCTCATAGTTTCCCATGCCTAAGGTTACGGAACGAATTAAACTCGTATCTTGAGGTACCACTGTAGTTCATTATTGACCTATAAAATACAACTGGATATTTATTTTGTATGCTTTTACTTTATTGAATTCATTTATCATTTCTAGTAGTGTTTTGGTGAAATCTTTAGTTTTCTATATACAGTATCATATTATCTGCAAATAAGTTTTACTTCTTCCTCTCCAATTTGGATGCCTTTTATTTGTTCTTCTTGTCTGATTGCTGTAGCTAGAACTTCCAGTACTATCCTATCCTATCTAGTAAAAGATTAATATGCAAATTATCCATCATTCTGCTATACCTACAAGCCATATCCATCAGCCAATAAGGAGCAAGTATGCAAATTAACCCAACCAAGATGGTTGCAGCCATGGAGTAAGCAGAAGGCTTGGGTTCCCCCAACAATGGAGGAAGCCAAGCTTTCTGCACAACCTAGCAGGCCCTCGCCTCCACTAAAGGCTACAAAGTTTCAATTACAGAAGATAAATAAATCCCAACAAAAATGGCTGCAGCCACAGAGCAAGCAGGAGTCTTGGCTCCATTCAAGGCGACAAAGTTTCAATTATAGAAGATAAATAAATCCCAGATACCAGCAACTGTAATGATTGGGTCGCTGGGGGGGGAGGGGCATGGCTGGCCTAAAAACCACCACAGGCCCCTCACCCAGACCATCCTATGCCCCAAGGAAACCCCCACCTGATTTGGGACACCCTTCAGGGCAAACCAGCCGGCCTCCACCTGTGCACCAGGCCTCTATCCTATCTAATAAGAGTAATATGCAAATTGACCATCACTTCAATGCACAAGAGCTGCCCCTATGTGATCAAAGATCCTGTGCCCATGTGGACATAAGATGGCCACCACAAGATGGCCAGCAGGAGAGGGCAGTTGAGATGGACCAGGCCTGCAAGGGACGGCAGTTGTGGATGATCAGGCCAGAGGGGAGGACAGTTGAAAGGGATCAAGCCTGCAAGGGAGGGCTGTTGGGGGCAATCAAGCCTGCAGGGGAGGGCAGTTAGAGGTGACCAGGCCAGCAGAAAGGGAAGTTGGGGCAACCAGGCCTGCAGGAAAGGGCAGGTGGGGTGGGGTGGGGGGGACCCAGGCCTGCAGGGGAGAGCAGTTGGGGAGTGACTAGGCCTGCAGGGGAGGGCAGTTAGGGGCAAACAGGCTCTCAGGGGAGTGGTTAGGGGTGATCAGGCTCCCAGGTATAAGTGGTTAAGAGTAATTAGGAAGGCAGGCAGGCAAGCAGTTGGGAATCAAGTCCTGGATTGTGAGAGGGATGTCTGACTGCCCGATTTCCTAAACGGGAAGGCTCCAATCAGCAGGCTCCGATCTCCTAATGGCGAATGGGATCTGGGGGTGTGTGGCAGTGGGGTGTGGGGCTAGTGAGTGGGTAGGAATGGCTAACCTCTTGATCTCTCCCCCTGGCCAGCTGGAATTCTTTCCCACAGCCTAGACACATGCCTTCCCACAGCTGCAGACAGTTGATCCTCACTTCTCCCCACCTGCTCCCTGAGGAGGAGGGAGAAGCCATCAGTAAGGTATTAAGCATTGGTTAGCGGGGTTGTTGAGAAACCTGTCACTTGATGCTGCTGAATTCTAACCCTGTTCAGAATTCCATGTTCTTTGCTTAAAGCACCTGATCTTATTCTCCTCAGTGGTGATGCAACCTGAAATCTAATGGGACCGTTTTTTGTGGGATGGATTGTCATGCCCTAGGAATCTGCAATTAGAATCCTCCAGCAAATGAACACAGTGAACATACAGGCATGACCAGAATGACCCTGATAGTGCCACTGGCCCCCTGGAACTCTCTCATGCATTGTGCCCACAATCCATCCCTTCCCTGAAAGAAATTCCACACAAAAGCATCTCCCACGAACAGGTCTACACTGGGGTGAGTACAGTCTCCTATATAGGTTTGAAGTATATCCTGGGCCAGGCCCACCTCAGGTGCAAGATGGTCACCTCTTATTGCCCCCCGCCCCCCGCCTATCTGGTCGCCCCCCAAAATACTACCCCTCACTGCAGGCCTGCTTGGCCCCAACTGCCTCCCTATTGGCCTGGTCATCCCTCACTGCTCCCCATGGCAGCCTGATCACCCCTGCAACCTGATGACCTGGTCACCCCCAACTGCCCCACCCTGCAGACCTGGTCACCCCATACAGCCTACTGTTAGTGGTTGTCCCTCACTAACCCCCCTGCAGGCCTGATCACCACACATAGCCTGCTGTTCAGTTATTTGGTTGTCCCTCACTAATAGTCCTGCCAGCCTGGTCGCCCCACGCAGTCTGTTGTTCGGTCATCTATCTGGTCGTTTTGGTCATGATGGCCCCTGGTTTTTTATATATTAGGAATGGTTTAGTTTTTTTATCTATTCATCTACCTTATGTCTTTTGATTGGAGCATTTAAGCAATTTACATTTAAAGTGACTATTGATAGATACGTCCTTATTGCCATTTTATTCTTTAACTATGTTCCTGTCTCCCTCCTCCTCCCCTTCCTCCTCCCTTCCCCTTCTCTCCCCTTCCCCTCCTCTTCCTCCCCCTCCTCGACCCTTTAACATTTATTGTAACCCTGGTTTGGTGATAACAAACTCATTTAGTTTTTTGTGGTCTGGGAAGATATTTATTTCTCCTTTGATTTTAAATAATAGCCTTGCCCTGGCTGGTGTGGCTCAGTTGGTTGAGTGTCCTTCCATGCACTGTGATGCTGTTGATTTGATTCAAGGTCAGAGTACATGCCCTGGTTGTGGCTAGAGACCCAGTAAGGGTCCTGCAGGGACCTGTATGAGTTTATCTCTCGCCTGTTTCTCTTTCTCTCGCCTGTTTCTCTCTCTCTCTCTCTCTCTCTCTCTCTCTCTCTCTCTCTCTCTCTCTCTCTTTTAGAGAGTGAGAGGAAGGGGAAAAGAGAGAGAAAGAAAAGAAAGAAAGAAAAGAAGGAAAAGAAAGAAAATAAAGAAAAAAGGAAAGAAGGAAGGAAGGGAGGGAGGGAGGGAGGGAGGGAGGAGGGGAGGAAGGAAGGAAAATCAATAAATGATAGCCTTCCTGGATAGAGCGGTCTTCAATACAGGTCCTTGCTTTTCATCACATTGGATATTTCATGCCAATTCCTTTGGGTGTAACATGTTTCTGTTGAGAAATCAGCAGTGGTATGGGAACTCCTTTACAGATAACTGTCTTTCTCTTGTGGCTTTTAAGATTCTCTTTATCTTTCATCTTTGTCAGTTTAATTATGATGTATCTTGATATGGCCTTTTTGGTTTCTTCTTATTTGGGACTCTCTAAGTTTCCTAGATTTGTGTGTTTTTCCATCAGCAGGTTAGGGAAGTATTTGCTCATTGTTTCTTCAAATAGGTTCATATATATATTTTAATTTTTTTTATCAATGTATTACATGTGTACATATATTCCCATTGCTCCCCCCACATTCCCATGCATGCCCTAACCCCCCAGTGTCTTGTGTCCATTGGTTATGCTTATATGCATGCATACAAGTCCTTCAGTTGATCTCTTATCTGCCCTACCTTTCCCTAACCTTCCCACTATAGTTTGACAGTCTGTTTGATGCTTTACTGCCTTGTATCCTTTTGTTCATGAATTTATAATGTTCTTTATTATCAATAAATGAGTGAGATAATGTTGTATTTTTCTTTCATTGACTGGCTTATTTCACTTAGCATAATGCTCTTCAGTTCCATCCAAGTTGCTGCAAATGGTAAGAATCCTTTTTTATGGCAGCATAGTATTCCATTATGTAGATGTACCACAGTTTTCTGATCCAGTCATCTGCTGATGGGCACACAGACTGTTTCCAAATCTTAGCTATTGTAAATTATGCTGCTATGAGCATAGAGGTGCATATATCCTTTCTGATTGGTGTTTCTAGTTTCTTAGGATATATTCCTAGGAGTGAGATTATGGGGTCAAATGGGAGTTCCATTTTTAGTTTTTTTGAGGAAACTCCATACTGTTCTCCACAGTGGCTGCACCAGTCTGCATTCCCACCAGCAGTGCACAAGGGTTCCTTTTTCTCCACATCCTCGCCAACACTTGTCATTTGTTGATTTGTTGATGATTGACATTCTGACAGGTGTGAGATGGTATCGCATTGTCGTTTTGATTTGGATTTCTCACATAATTAATGACTTTGAGCAGGTTTTCACGTGTCTCTTGGCCTTCCTTATGTCTTCTTTTTAAAAGATTCTATTTAGGTCCATTGCCCATATTTTTATTGGATCATTTATCTTCCTTTTATTAAGCTGTATAAGTTGGCTGTAGATGTTGGAGATTAAACTTTTATCAGTGATAACATTTGCAAATATGTTCTCCCATACTTTCTTGTTGTTTTGTTGATGGTTTCTTTTGCTGTGAAAAAGCTTTTTATTTTGATGTAGTCCCATTTTTTTTTATTTTCTCTTAGCTCCCATTGCCCTAGGAGCAGTATCACTGAAGAAGTTCCTTTGGCATATGTCTGAGATTTTGCTGTCGTTGGATTCCTCTAGTATTTTTATGGTTTTCTGTCTTATGTTTAAGTCCTGTATCCATTTTGAGTTTATTTTTGTGTATGTTGTAAGTTGGTGGTCTAGTTTCATATTTTTGCATGTATCTGTCCAATTTTCCCAACACCATTCATTGAAGAGACTGTCTTGACTCCATTATATGTTCATGCTTCCTTTGTTAAATATTAATTCAGCATAGTAGTTTGGGTTGATATCTGGATTCTCTATTCTATTCCATTGGTCTATGTGTCTGTTCTTGTGCCTGTACCAGACTGTTCTGAGTACAGTGGCTTTGTAATACAGCTTGAAATCTGGTATTGAAATTCCACCTACTTTATTCTTCTTTCTCAGGATTGCTGTGGCTATTCAGGGTCTTTTTTTGTTCCAGATGAATCTTTGGAGAGTTCTTTCTAGGTCTGTGAAATATGCCGTATTTTAATGGAGAGTGCATTGAATTTATAGATTGCTTTGGGTAGTATGAACACTTTAATGATGTTGATTCTTCCAATCCATGAGCATGGTATGCTCTCCCATCTGTTTACTTCTTCCTCTATCTATTTTTTTTCAGTGTCCTGTAGTTTTATGTGTATAGGTCTTTTACCTCCTTACTTTATTCTGAAGTATCTTAATTTTCTTGGTGAGATGGTAAATGGGATTGCCTTTTTAGTTTCTCTTCCTGTAAGTTCACTATTAGTGTATAGAAATGGCATAGATTTCTTGGCATTAAGTTTGTATCCTGCTACAATTCCAAATTCTCAAATAGGTTCTTGATCCCTTGCTCTCTCCCTTCTCCTTTGGGTATTACTATGATGCAAATGTTGTCCTAAAAGTCCCTTAGGGTATCACTATAATGCTTCATGTTGTCCTAAAGGTCCCTAAACTCTCATTTTAAAAATTCTTTTTGCTTTTTGCTGCTCTGCTGGTTGTTTTTTTATATCTTGTCTTCCAAACCATGGATTCAGTCCTCTGCTTCATCCAGTCTTCTGTTTATTCATCCCATTATGTTACTTTATATACTGTACTAGAGGCCCCATGGACGAAATTCGTGCATGGGGCCTCTAGTACACTGCACTCTCTTTAAATCCAGGACCACTGGCTCCTAACTACTCATCTGCTTGCCTGCCTGATCAACCCTAACCACTCTACCTGCCTGCCTGATCATTCCTAATCATTTGTCTGTCTGCCTGATCACCCCTAAACACTATGCATGCCTGCCTCACCCCCTAACCACTCACCTGCCTGCCTGATCACCCCTAACTGCTCACCTCCCTGATAGCCCCTAACAGCTTGCCTGCCTGCCTGATTGCCCCTAACCACTCTGCATGCCTGCCTGATCACTCCAGCCACTCACCTGCCTGATCTCCCCTACCTGCCTCTGCCTGCCTGCCTGATCTCTCCTACCTGCCTGTCTGCCTGATCATCCCTAACCATCCATCCATCTCTGCCTGTCTGCCTCATTGCTCCGAACCACTCATCTGCCTGCTTGATCACCCCTAACCACTTTCCTGCCTGCCTGATCACCCCTAACTGCTCACCTGCTAGCCTAATCACCCCCTAACTGCTCTTCCCTGCCTGCCTGATCACCCCCAATTGCCATCCCCTGCCAGCCTGATCACCCTCAACTGCCTTCTTCTGCTGGCCTGATCACCCCTAACTGCCCTCCCCTGCTAGCCTGATTGCTCCTAACTGCTCTCCCCTGCTGGCTTCATCACCCCTAACTGCCTCTGCCTCGGCCTCCAGCATTGTGGCTTTGTCCAGAAGGACATCCAGAAGATGTCCAGTCTAATTCATATATTGCCCTTTTATTAGTATAGATTCTTCATTTCTGACTGGTTCTTTTTTATGGTTTCTTTGTTCTTTTTCATGCTATTGAGTGCCCTTATAAGCATTATTTTGAGCTTTATATTTGATAAATTTCTTGCCTCCAATTAATTTAGCTCATTTTCTGGAGATTTCTTCTATTCTTCCATGCAGGACATGCTTATTTGTCTCCCCATTTTGGCTGCCTGTGTATATTTGCTTCTATGTTAGGTAGATCTGCTTTGATTCCTCGTCTTTGTGGGTGTCCTTTGGGCTCTGGTGTTGCAGTCTTGATCACCTGAACAGGGTGCTTAGGGAATGTCCCTTGTGTAGGTTACATGGGCCCTCCTGTTGTAAGTGAGTCTTAATTGCTCTTGGCCTGTTCATGCATGGAACTGATCCTCAGGCTGACTGACTCTGAGGCTCAATCCCAACCACGGCATGAGAGCTGCTGTGCAGGTGACCACACAAAGTTGAATTTGCCTCAGTAGGGTTAGGTGCCTATAGAGATCTCTCTTTGGATATATTGCTTTTAAAGCTTTTTGGAACTTTCTCTGTTGTTTTCTAAAGTTGGCCCCTAGATCTGTTGGTTCTGGACCTCTTCAGAGGAACTCTGGTGCAGGTTAATGTTAGGTGGTGCCTGTGACTGGTCCTGGGCCACCTGTTTGTAGCTACCAGCAATCCACATTTTGTGGTTGTCCATGCTGGGCCTGAGTGCATACAGGAAGGATCAGGCTACACACCAAGGCCAAGGCTTTTACCAGCACCAGGCCTGAGAGTAGGTTAGCATAGTTCCAAGGCACCTGGAGACCTGCATCCACCAGCTTCTGCCTCTGTGCTGCCCATTAGACTCAGTCACAGAAAGAGCCTCTGGCTGCACTCCTCAGCAGGGTATAAGCTACACAGGGTGAGTGGAGAGGAAGTCCAGAGGGTGAGGCTGTTATTTTTATTTTCCCCTAGCTAATGGGGAGTATTCCACCCAAGAAAGATGGCATCTTTGGTATAGGCGAATGACTCAGCACAGGGATTCTGGTGGCTGTTCCTTCAGCTCCCTCCCCAAAGCCACAAACCCCAATCTCCTCATGGGACTCACTGCAAATGATGTTTTATACATTGGCCCTTTAAGAGAGTACCTGTATCTCTAGCCATCTCCCACTAGTGAACAGAAATCCCAGAGCTTTTCACAGCTAGATGTTATGTGGATACCTCTATTTATTTTATTTTTCATTTTTTAATTAATCCTCACTCGAGGATATTTTTCCCATTTATTTTTAGAGAGAGTGGAAAAGAAGACAGGAGGATGAGGGAGAGAAACATCTATGTGAGAGAGACACATCGATTGGTTGCTTCCTGAATGTGCCCCAATTGGGGCCAGGGATCAACCCTGAAACCCAGGTACATGCCTGTGACTGAGATTCAAAACTACGATCCTTTGGTGCAAGGGCTGAAGCTCTAATCACTGAGCCACAATGGCCAGGACTCTGAGTGCCTCTTCTCAGCTCCGGTGCTCTAGCCTGGGGAGCCCAGGTAGGGGTTTAGATCCCATGCTTCTCAGGAGAACTGCCCCTTGCAAAGCTGAGATATCCCTTCAGAACCTCAGCTGCTACCTCTAGGAGCAGGGCCAGGCCTTTTTGTGTTTCCACCCTTCCTACAGTCTCAATGTGGGTTCTCCCGTAAATGACTGGTTATAAGGTTTTTTTTCAGCTCATCTTTAGTTGGTTATTCAGGATGATCTCATATAGTTTAGTTGTAAGTCTGATTTGGTCCTAGGAGGAGGGGAGTTTAGCTTCTACCTACTCCTCTGCCATCTTAGATCCACCCAAAGTTCTGTAGTCCAAGATCAATGGCAGGGTTGGTTTCCTATAAGACTTCTTGCCTTGGGTTGTAAACAGACATCTTCTCCCTATGTCTTCACCTGACCCTCCCTCTAGAAGCCATTATGGTGCTCTCTTGGCCTTCTGTGCAAGTCATTAATAATCTTTTATTTGGATTACATGTTGAAATGATATTATGGACAGATTAGATTAAAATACATTCTTAAAATTAATTCACCTTTTTCTAAATATTGCTTCTATAAAGTTTAAAATTAAATATGTGGCTTGTCTTTTATTTCCGCCACTTAGCACTGTGCTAGTGTATTCCACTATCTAAAAGATAAAGTCCACACTCTCTACATGAAATACAGAGTTCTTCAGGGTCAAGGCCAATTTCTTCTACTATGCTATTAAACATATGACTCTGTACTCCAACATGCCAAATCACTTCCATTTTCCAATTCCCTTTCACACCCCTCACCTCAGCATGCTATCCTCCTAGTCTCACAAAATTGCTCTGCCTGGTGAATTCCTATTCATTCTTCAAGACAAATAGCATCTTATCTCCTCCAAGAATATTTTACTCATTTCTTCAAGCGAGTTAAGGTTGATCCTCTGAGCTTTCATGGTATCATGTTATAATCACTCTTATATACCAGTCTCTTTTCACTTCTCTCTGTATTACTAGATTACAGAAGGCCATGAAGGACAGGAAATGTGGTCTTTAACTCCCCACTGTACACTGTGGCACAGTGACAACCCTGTAGAAGGTGTTTAATAAATGTTTGCTAAATAAATTAATCTTTCCATAAAATTGTTGAGGGAATAAAGAAATGCTTATAGAACATAAAATTATCAATATAAAATATTAATGCCTATGGGTCAACAAAATAATGTATTTAAGGTTAAATATATTTAAAGAAAATCAAAGTTAAATGTTTAAACAATGTTTAAACATTGTTTAACAATGTTTAATACTTACAGCTTTTTTTTCTGCCCAAATGACTGCTCCAACTCCTATTTTATGATCCTCTGAAAGATAAATGGCATATAACTCAGTAAAAAAATCAAAGATTTGTTAGTTTCAGAACTATATTTTTCTAAAAATAATATAAATATGTTCAGTGGAACATATTTTCTAAATGTAGCAGCAATTCTTGACATTTCCCAAATTTTAGAAAACAGCTAAAAAAAAATACTTATAAGCATGCAATATGGGAAGTAGATACTAAATAACTAGACACTGTCACTACCAACCCAATCACATGTGATCTATATGCGGAGATCATTACAATGGCAATGTCCAGGATCAGAGCTCTAACCAGAATTGAGTGTAACTATTGATTCTCCATCAACAAGTCAGTTTCTAAATGACTATTTCTAATAGATGATAGAATTGATTGAAAAACAAGTTTTTGAACTAATGGATTTAATGTAACAAACATTCACACAACAATCATTGTCTTCTAGAATTTTTTATACTCTAATCATGAAAAACACATTTCATGCAAATGTTCTTGCTATGAAAAATGTTCAGATGTATAATACAAACATAAATAAATATTTATGGGCTTTCATATGTTTATATTGCTGGGAAGACCCATAAAGGGGATTTTGATTTAAACATTATGTTATCCTTTCCCTGACCTTCATAATTTGCCTTTGGGGAGAGGGGAAAGTCCAGTTAATTACATGATGCTCATTTCTAAATCAATTGTTAAGAGTATAATTTTTCTGCAGAATCAAAATGTCTGCAATAAATAAAGCTGTATTTCTTAAAACCATTAATATGAAACAAAATTTAAAAACCAAAAGCAAAATTCTACATATAAAGGATTGACTTTTTCCTCCTACTAACACATGGGTGAGTACAAATTTCTAAGAAAATTATACAGTAATTATGAAAACTATAGTTTTTATCAAACTCTTAATAAGAGACAAATATAGTGAAGTAGGTACATTTACACAAAGTAACAATCATCCGTGAACTTAAGCTAGAACATTTTCATATTGGTGAGGATTAAGCAAAATTATGGCTTCATCCTATAATTTTCTTACAAGTAATCCTTCCAATGATAACAGTTAAATACTTAACTTTTTAAGTAAAAGTACAGAGAAACTTTATTTCACCTATATATTAAAAATTAGGATGTCTCATAAATAATTTTTAAAAGTTATACTATAATAAAATTCCCCAACTTTAGTTAAAGCAAGCTCAGGTTTTTAAAATTATCTTATGAAACATTTGCATAATTTATTTTAATCACTTTTTACTCATTGCCTCATTTTTTACCCTAAAGGTAAAGCACATAAAATTTCCTTTTCTAGATGAGAAAACAGGCAAAGAAATTAAGTGACTAAAATTTAGCCCTCTAAACCTAACCTACTTTGCCGTTCCTCTACCCCTCCTTTGACGTTAAGAATTTCATAACAAACATTTCCCTTCATTGAATGCCCAAGTATACAGTGGTTAGGAAAACAGAAGTCCTTATATTCATGAAACTTACAGTCTGTCTGATGAGGAAGGAAGACAGGAACAAGGAAACACCTCTGTGCTGTGCTGTGCAGAAAATTAATACAATGCTGAGGAATAGAGTGTATGGGAAGAGGAGGGCTTACTCTATAGAGTGGAAACTGTCATAAAAGGGATTTTGGTATAACTGAAATAGGCCTTCTGACTAACACATGTGGGGAAAAGAATATAATTATGGCTTTATGATCATTTCTAAGGCAAGTGACTGAAGTTATAAACATAAGAGTATATTTGTCAGCAAAACCAAAACCTATATTGGAAGTAAAATTATATTTAATACACGCACAAATCTAAAACAAAAAATAAAAAACTGAAATAGAAATTCTTCAGATTAAGTGCCTACTTTTCCTACAATCTACACTGAGTAATTTTCGTGTTGTGTTTTTTTAAACTCGGAAGACACTTTTGTTTCAGTTTGGAGACAGCCTTAAACCTTGTTAAAAGGGGAAAAAAGGTGACTTTCCACCAGCAATGCAACTCTACTTCTTCTCTAAGGTTAGTCACACCATGAGAATATTCTTAACTTTGTATATGTTAAAATCAAAATGAAATTTCACCTATATTAGAATGATTAGATTTCACTCAGCCCCAAAGTTGTCTGACAGATTAGGTAATTTCTCAAAAAGCTTTTCATGTCTAATTTTTACAGAAATTGCTCTGGTCATTCACAGTATCTTCTTGTACACCTTTGAAGGAATGATCCACTTCCAAATTCCCGAGACTCTGATCACTAACATCAGATTAACTAGGGTTCTAGAACGCAGGCATGGTTATGTTAGCTCCCAATTCTGTGGTGTAGTCAGGGTCTGTCTGCCCATGTGGTCTACAGGCCACTTGTGTCACAATCACTGGCTGCTTGTTACAAAGGCAGCCTCCGGCCTCCTAGGGAAATGTCCTAAACCAACCTCTCCACGGAAGGTGGGAATCTTTCTTTCTCATAGCATTCTCTCTGTTAAAAATTGAGAACCAATGAGTTATAACTTGAAACATTAAACTTTCTTGACTATTTCAACCTACTTTTGTCATCAACATTGTGGTTCAGGAGGAAGGTATAATCCTCAGCTTTGGAAAATGCTTGGTCCAATGGAAAATCAGGACCCCAAAAAGTGATTTAAAACATCACACTTAAACCAGGTAGATAAGATGTAATGATTTCCAACTCTTCAATTGGTTCCCTTTCCCACATGCCCTGACAGGGGCCAGGGATCAAACTTAAAAACCATGTACATGCCCGCTGGCACTTGCTCTAACCACTGAGATGACCAGCCAGAGTTCTCTTTTTTTAATCCTCACCCAAGGACACCATTAGAAAAAGGAAGTAAGGGGAAGAAATAGGGGGAGAGGAGGGAGAAAGAAAAGAATCGATGTGAGAGAGAAACAACAATCCGAGGCATTCTGTATGTGCCCAACTGGGAATTGAACCCTCAAGTCATGTATGTGTGCTGACAGGGAATCGAACCAGAACCTTTCCATGCATAGGACTATGCTCCAACCAACTGAGCCACTCTGGCTGAGCTAAATTAAAACTCTTTAATAAGAATTGAGTGTTTATTAAACTTGCTGCATGTCAAAATTCCTTGCAGAACTTTAAAAACTTATAAGCCTTGGCCATATCCTTAGGGACTTCTTTTAGTCTGGATTGAAATGTGGACATTTGTTTTTTAATAAAATTTCAGGGATTCTGATATGCTGCCAGATGAGAGTTTCCATTCTACTGAAATTACTTTGATCTGTGGTCTCTGTTTAGAATACATTGCAGGCCAGTGAAATTTATATGAACCTTTTCTTTCAAAAAAAATGTTCTTATTGATTTTTAGAGAGGAAGGGAAAAGGATAGAGAGATAGAAACATAGATGAGAGAAACATCATTTGGCTGCCTCCTGCACACCACCTTCTGGGGATCGAGCACACAACCTGGACATGTGCCCTGACCAGAAATCGAACCAAGATCTCCTGGTTGATGCTCAACCAACTGAGCCACAATTGAGGACTTCCTTTGTTTCCCTTCTTTCCTGAGATAAATTAAATTTTTTTACTATATTCCACTCATCAAATATTTCTCTATTGCTCCTCCTGCATGCAGTTTTTCTATTATTTCAAAGTTGCATTTTAAAAAGTGATGATTCTTCTACTTTGAAATACCTTACATCTGATAAGATGTAAGGACAGTGGTCTATAATTGAAAATAGAGATGCTATCTTTTATTACAATAAAGAAAATCCCCAAGAAATATTTTTTGTTTTCATATATATGGCCATGCATAACTTAAAAAAGTAAATATGTTTGATTTCTCTACTTGCGATTAGAAAAATACTAACTAGTAATTGGAAAAAATATGCCAATATTCTTTTACTTTAATTGTTAGTTATTTTGAATTCATATGTTATAAAGATATTTTAAGCTTTTATTAATATTGAATACATATAAAATACTGAAGAGTTACCCTAACTGGTTTGGCTCAGTGGATAGAGCATCAGTCTGTGGACTGAAAGTTCCCAGGTTCGATTCCAATCAAGGGCATGTACATTGGTTGCAGGCACATACCCAGTAGGAGGTATGCAGGAGGCAGCTGATGGATATTTCTCTCTCATTGATGTTTCTAACTCTATCCCTCGCCCTTCCTTTCTGTAAAAAAAAAAAATCAATAAAAATTTTTTGAGGAGTTAACAAAAATGAATGATTTGGTTCCCTCTTTCTTTTTGTTTCATCTCTAATGGAGGGATCAATGAACAGTGAAATGATAAAAACAAGAAGCTCTAAAAAGGGCCTAAATAATCAGGGCATGTAGCATCAAATTATAAGGCCACAAGGAATCCTAAAACCGCTCTGAGGAAGAGTTGTCTACTCAAGGATCTCATTAATTTCTATATGTTATACATATGACCAGCAAAACTCAGTATCTGAGAGTGAATGAGTTCTACCATAGATGAGAGGAACCCAACTTTACTTCTGAGATAAATACAACCAACTGATAAACCCCAATACATGAACTAAGCATATCACTTACCAGTTCGATATGCCAATAACCTGGCCTGAACCATGCAGTGCCTTGCAATTTCTTGTGGCAAACTTTGATTGTGAATTTCATTACTCTGTTCATTCTTGTCACAATAAAATCCGTAGTGTTTACAGCTGGGCACACTGGAAGCTACTGTGGCCAAAAGTAGAATAAGGTCTTTCATGTTTTGCCTTAGGTTACTAAAGTATGGATTTTCACATAGGTTCTCCAAACCTATAGTCATCAGCATCTGCTTATGTAGTTCTTCATTTGAAACAAAAAATAACATTTCATATTCTTTTATTCTTTCTTGTCTACATTTGGAGTAAAAGTCAATATTAGTATCTGGAAACATTTTTGCCATTTTTTGAATAAAGTCACATTTATAAGAGGTTTCCTCTACAAATTGCATCATACAACACACCAAAGGCTGAAGCAACACACACACATGGGCCCGACTGTTTGATTTCAATCTTTCCACTGCTTTAGCATCTAACTTTGCATCTTCAGAAGAAGAAGCCTCAGAAAGCAAACTTATTTCTGGATCAGCAGGCCAATATGAAATTCGGTTAACTCCAGCTGAAATACAAAACATAAAAGGTAAATATCAGATACATTCTGAAATTAAGGGCTTTCTTGGTAAATTTACCATATCACTGCAGTAGATCCAGAGTCCTACAAGTAATCAAATGTCTACTTTTAGAAATATTAAACTAGTAGTAGCCAACAACAAAGTGTCTATAGTTTTGTATCTGAAATAAACTATTCAACCATGCATTAATAATGTACTTGTACTCTGAACTCTTTCTCTAAGAAACTATTCTATGAAAATATTCTCAATAGAGACTAAAAAAAAAAGCATGGATACCATATTGTTTAAAACAGTAAAGACACAGAAAAAAACTAAACAGATAAAATAGGGGAATGGTTAAACAGATCAGGATCTTCCTCACAACAAAGTATTATACAGTTATCCAAAATTTCCACAAAGAACTTACAATTTGAGGACAGCAGTTGGGTAAGGGAACAATATTCATTTTTTTAAGTCCACAAAATTAAAGACAAGACAACAAACTAGAAGTATTTTTAATCAATGTGATAGAGAAAAGGTCAGTAATCTTTAATATACAGAGAAGATTTTAATTTATTAAGGGAATATACAGGTACAAATTGATAAGAACAAGGCCTCAAAAGAGTCCAAAGATATGAACAGACAATTTACAAAAGAGAAAACAAAACTGGGTAACAAACATAAGAAAGGATATTTTAATTTGTATTTCAGAATGAACGATGAAAGACACCTCATATATAGTGGGGCACTGAATTGTTCATCAATTAGTGTTTTACAACAGAGACTCCTTTGCTAGTATCTCATGTAACTGCAGCTAAGAGAGACAGTTTTATGGCTGTGTCCAGAAGTGACTGGACAGTTGGCTCACAGGGTGTTGTGCATTCAAAGTAACAGATGAACCAAATACAGTCTTCGTTGAATAAACACACATTTCTGCCGAAACCAGTTTGGTTCAGTGGATAGAGCGTCAGCCTTCGGTCAAGAGCATATAGCTTGGTTGCGGGCACATCTCCAGTGGGCGGTGTGCAGGAGGTAGCTGATCAATGTCTCTCTCTCATTGATGTTTTTAACTCTCTATCCCCCTCCCTTCCTCTCTGTAAAGTAATCAATAAAATATATTAAAAAACAAATAAACGAAAAAACACACATACATTTCTATCTATTCCCTGTTACTGCTAACACTTACTGTGACTTGGGCTGTAAAAAAAACTTGAAAGCCTCAAAGCTAATGTCAGAATGTTTCCTCTGGCCACATTTCACCTACCCTCTGTTAAGAGTTCTCAAAATTCATTTCCTAACCAGCAGTGCTGGTCAATCTTTCATCTAAACAGCCTGGTTGCTTCTAGTAAACCTGATTCAAGGAGAAGAGGGAATGGCCAATCTTTAAACAAATATTCACATACCTGTGGCAAATGCCACTGCAGAAATTTTCCAATTTTGTTGTCTCAGACCCAATTACACTCTTTAAAATTAATGAGGACCCCAAAGAGGTATAGATTATATCAACTGATATGTACTGTGTTAGAAAATTAAAACAAAAAGTAAAAATATTAATTCACTAAAAAACAAACAAACAATAAAGATATATTATTATAAACTAGCAGCCCAGTACACAACATTCATGCACTGGGCAGGAGGTGAGCGGTCCCTCAGACCAGCCTGCGCCCTCTCACAATCGGGCAGTCAGACTTCTTTAGCATTGCTATAGAGGCAGAAGCTCCCATCACCACCGCTGTGCTCACAAGCCGTGAGCCTGGCTTCTGGCTGAGCGGCTCCTTGTGTGGGAGCCCACTGACCACCAGGAGACAGCTCTTGCACTGAGCGTCTGCCCACTGGTGGTCAGTATGTGTCATAGCGACTAGTTATTCCTTCATTTGGTCGATTTACATATTAGGATTTTATTATATAGGATAACATAGCTTAGTGAAAAATAACTATATTTTCCAAAACTGCAACAGAAACTAGTATAGGAGAATGATACTGCTTTAAATTTTTAGATATTTCTTTATTATCTGCCTTAATAAAAGACATCTGGATTCTCAAATCTGTTGCCGCTTTCAATCTGTTGCAACATATACTTTATTGAAGTATTTATAAAGTATCCAGCCTCACAAAGATGTGTAGTTGAAAAGGGAGTATTTTAACAGCCATTTCAGATAGTTTTCAATATTCTTCTTTGACACTACATAAAATTTTAAGAAAGGATAGTATCTTAAAAATCATAAATTTTTTGTTCGCATGTTAAATTCCATTATTTTTTTTAATTCTATTCATTAATATCACCACCAATCTCATCCAAAAGAGTCTTTAAATCTGGGAAGCTGGAAGCTTATGATGCCAAGTTTTTCAAAATTTTCACTTGAAGACTCAAATTTGATCATAGACAACTAATACTTATCAGTTGTTTTCCTAGAAGTGAAAGATTCACTCAATGCATTTTTGAGGTAATGTCTGTCAAATATCCAAGTGTTCATAGCTTGTCTGATCACAGTGTTCCATGAAAAAAAAAAAAACATGGATAATTCAGTTCATAACTTAAACATTGGCACAGGTAGTTTTCCATAAGGCAACCTTCATATTTAAGTTTGTAGCAAAAGTGCTTTATATCTACCTCTTATTTTCTCACACAGAATATTATAAACATGTGTACTCAAGGGTTGGGATTTAATAAAATTAATAATTTTTAGTGTTTCAACGAAGACATCTGACATGAAACCTTTCCCCTTTCTCTCCCCAAGTACCTGGTATGTGGCCATGAAGAATACAATGACTACTAGTGCCTTGTTATTAGGCAACAGTTTTGAGAGAAGTTAGAAACAGGATTAGGCAGACAGGTAAGGGGTGGAATAAGGAGGAAATATGGACATGACCATTGGAGCCAACTAAAATTGTAACAATTCCAGGGCATGAGAAATAGGGAAACTAAGACAGGAAAGTTAAAACATTGTGGGCAATTTACAGCCAGCTTGTAACTAACAAACCATTATCCCCAGCCAAGGACATAGAGAAAAGCCTATCTAATAAAAAGGGAATATGCTAATTGACCATCACTCCATCACAAAGATGGCTGCACCCATAGCTAAGGCCAAGTTCCCATAAAGAGCCTTAACGAACCATCAGCAGAGACCTAAGACTATGCCCTACCCCACCCCTGTGGGCTTGACAGGGGATGTCAGGCCATATCCCCTACCCAGCAGGGCTTGACAGGGGACCTCAAGGTGTACCCCCAATGCTGGATTGGGGGACCTCAGGCCATGCCCCCCACCCAGTGGGGCTTGATGGGAACCTTAGGGCATGTCCCCCGCCCCTATCTAGGGTACCTCAGGGAGAACAAAGGGTAAAATATTTAAGGGCAGTAATGTTTGACTATATTCTACGCAGTGAGAAAACCTAAAGTCATTTTCAAGGTCCACCATTTCTTACTTCTTTTCAGTTGGATCAAGTTTCTAAGTTTTCTAAATCTCCATTTTCTGGCTAATGAAAAAAAATAGGATTCCACTGAGTCTCCTACGTACCTACTTCAGGACTTGTGTGAGGATCAAATGAGATGAGGCATAGGAAAACACTTCACAGACATTTGGCTACAGTGTGAAATGTTTGCACCTGGCTATAAAGCAAGTCATGTTCCTGTGCTGAAGAAACTGCAAGGAAGCTTGAACTACTTGTTGTAAGCCAAGGGACTGTAGTCACATGTAGCTTAAAGGCAATGCCTTCACCAGGGACCTAATCATTACTTTTAAAACAATTATGTAAATAAAATAAAACAAGTGAAATAAGCCAGTCAGAGAAAGACAAGTACCACATGATCTCTCTCACTCATATGTGGAATCTAATGAACAAAATAAACAGACAAACACAATAGATCCAGGTACATTGAAGTATGCAACAAACTGCTGAATCTCAGATGGAAGGGGGGGGCAGGGGAGCAGGAAGAGTTAACAAAAGAACATATCCTAGGAGAAGACCCAAGATGCAGCATAGTTAAACACCTAAACTGCTACCTCACACAACAACTTCAAAACTACAACTAAAAAACATCCAGAACCACAGGAAGGCTGGCTGAGTGGAAATTCTACAACTAGAAGGAAAGAGAAAAGCACACTGAGACTCACAGGAACTGCAGAGGCATGCATGTGCGGAGAGGGCTGGCTTTCTCAATCGGGAAGGAGACAAAAGCTCCTGACTGCTCTGAACTACAGTTCCGGGTGAGACTCTGGGGACCCAGACTCATACGAGGAGAAACCAGACTGTTTGGCAGTGGGCAAAACTCAAAAGCAGCTTTCTCTCAGAGGTGCTAGCAGCAATTACAATGGGACACTGAGACTCAGGGGCCTCTTAAGGCAGAGCTGATGGGAAGACATTGCTATTTAATCTGCACTGAGAATCCACCCCATCCAAGCTGAGCGCAGAGGCTTTTGCATATGAATGACCTGGTCCTTTGAAATCTAAACTTATCTAACAAACTGCAGCTGAGTCATTGAGACCCAGAAGATCCAAAACAAGGCCCAAGGCCCCACAGCAGCTTGCATTGCTTCACAGCTGGCCTCATCTGGGCACCTCCAAAACCCAAACAAAGAAGAGGAATCTGCACATCTCTCTATAGCTCCTGCTGGGTGGCCTCAGGCAGAGGCTAAATTTAGCACCTCCTTGGTGATCCAAAAGCCAGTGGGACGATTCAGATTACAACTCCTCAGTTTTATAAGGGACACACTCAGAGGGCAGACTCAATGAGTACAAAAGCCACACTGAAGGAAGTCTTGTCTCATAAGGGTATGTCCAGCACAGAGATTCTCCCATCATAGACACAGCTGATCCTCCCAGCCAATTGGCTAGAGGTCAATTCCTTCCAGTGATACCAACAATCAAGACTTAACTACAAAAAAGACTGTGCACACAGCCCATAAAGGGGTGCACCAAGAATGTCCACCTCAGGTAACTGGGGAGGCTGAGCCACTGGGCCCTATCGGACACCTAGCACACAAAGCCACTCTATCAACTCAGGGAAGCAGCCAACATGTGGAGACAAAGAAACAGGTCACAAATGAAAGAAATGGAGGAAAGCAAACAATTGGATATAGAGTTCAAAACCATGGTTATAAGGTTTTTCAAGAATTTTCTAGAAATGGCGAGAAATTTAGTGAGATCCTCAAGGATATGAAAAAGGACCAACTAGAAATTTAGCAGACACTGACTGAAATAAAAAATAATATACAGAGATTCAGCAGACTAGAGGATTGCAAGAATCAAGTCAAAGATTTGAAATACAAACAAGCAAAAAACACCCAACCATAAAAGCCAAAAGAAAAAAGAATCCAAAAATATGAAGAGAGTATAGGGAGCCTCTGGGACAACTTCAAGCATACCAACATCCAAATTATGGGGATGCCAGAGAAGAGAGAGAGCAAGATACTGAAAATCTATTTGAAGAAATAATGACAGAAAACTTCCCCACCTGATGAAAGAAATAGACTTACAAGCCCATGAAGTACAGAGAACCCCAAACAAAAGGATTCCAAAGAGGACCACATCATAATTAAAATGCCAAGAGCAAAAGACAAAGAGAGAATATTAAAAGCAGCAAGAGAAAAACAGTTTCCTACAAGGGAGCATCCATAGGATTGACAGTTGATTTCTCAACAGAAACGATGCAGGCCAGACGGGAGTGGCAAGAAATATTCAAAGTGATGAATAGCAAGAATCTACAACCAAGATTAACCTACCCCGCAAAGCAATCATTCAGATAAAGAGCTCACAGATAAGAAAAGGCTAAAGGAGTTCATCACCCCCCCAACCAGTATTTTATGAAATGCTGAAAGGTATTCTGTAAGAAGAGGAAGAAGAAAAAGGTAAAGATAAAAATTATGAACAACAAATACATATCTATCAGCAAGTAAATCTAAAAATTAAGTGAATTAAAAATCTGATGAACAGAATAAATTGGTGAATATAATAGAACCAGGGACATAGAAAGGGAGTGGACTGAGAATTCATGAGGGGGAAAGGGTGTGGGAGGGGTGTGTGGGAAGAGACTGGATAAAAATCGTACACCTATGGTTGAGGACAGTGGGTTGGGGGGTAAGAGCAGATGATGGAGTGCAAACCAGGTAGAGGGGAGCTATGAGGGAAATAAAGAAGAACAATTACAATAATCTGAACAATAAAGATTTATTTTTAAAAGAACAAAGATCATATCCTATATAATAAAGAGGCAATATGCAAACTGACCATCACTCCAACACACAAGATGGCCGCCCCCATGTGGATACAAGGTGGCTGCCACAACATGGACAGTAGGGAACGGCAATTGTGGGCGATCAGGCCAGCAGGGTAGGGCAGTTGGGAGCTACCAGGGCTCCAGGGAAGGACAGTTGGGGGTGACCAGGACTGTAGGGGAGGGCAGTTGGGGGGGATTATTTCAGCAGGATAGGGAAGTTAGGGATGACCATGCTGGTAGGGGAGGGCAGTTGGGGGCAATGAGGCCTGCAAGATAGGGCAGTTGGGGATAACTGGGCCAGCAGAGAAGGGAAGTCAGGAGCAACAAGGTCTGCAGGAGAGAGTAATTGGGAGGGACCAGGCCTACAGGGGAGAGCAGTTGGGGGGAGGGGAACCAGGCCAGCAGGGGAGGGCAGTTGGAGGTGAGGAGACATGCAGGGGAGAGTAGTTGGGGGTCAACAGGCCTGCAACAGAGGGCAGTTAGGGGCGATCAGGCCTGCATAGGCACCAGGCCTACAGGGGAGGGCTGTTATAGGCAATTGGGCCAGCAGGGGAGCAGTTAGGTGTCGATCAGGTTGGCAGTGAAGTGGTTAGTGGGTGATCAGGCTGGCAGGCAGAAGTGGTTAGGGGCAATCAGGCAGCCAGACAGACGAGCGGTTGGGAGCCAGCAGTCCTGAATTATGAGAATGTCCTAAACAGGAAATCAAACATCCTTCGAGGGGTCCCAGATTGCAGAGGGTGTAGGCTAGGCTGAGGCACACACACACCCCTGTGCATGAATTTTGTGCATCAGGCCTTTAGTCATAATATATAAAAAGTGCTAGGTTCTGCTGAGTGGACAACCATTCCAACTCCCTTGTCCCTTAGCTGCTCACCATGAGGGGAGGTGATGGTGGGCAGGACTGGATACTGTTGAGCAGTAGCGGTAGGGGCATGAACTGCTTAGTTGGAGCAGCAGCGAGCTTAGCAGAGCAGTCACCAGGTGGCAGCAAGTTTTGCGGAGCAGTCACAGGGTGGGGAAGTTTCATGGAGTAGTCGTGGCAGGGGAAGTTTCACAGAGCTTCCAGCAGCAAGTTTAGCAGGGAGGGGGAGTTCCAAGGAGCAGTTGTGGGGTCTGGGGACCCTTGCAGAGCAGTGGTGAGCTGGGGGAGTTTCATGGAGTGTCCAGCAGTGAACTTGTGGGGCGGCAGCAAGCTTTGTGGAACAGATGTGGAGTGGGATGAGCCTCACAGAGCAATCTCGGGGAGGGAGGAATTTTGTGGAGCATGGTGGGGTGGGAGGAGCCTCATGGAGCAGTGGTTGGGCAGGGGGAGCCTCGTGGAGCAGTCAAGGGGCTGTGAGCATCACGGAGCATTCCAGAGTAGAGAGTTTCACGTAGCATAGCAGGGCAGCAGAGGCCAGGAACGGAGGCAAGGCTAGGCCTAAGGACCCTAACCGAACATGATTTCGTGCGCGCTGGGCCTCTATTTCACACACACACACACACACACACACACACACACACACACACGTGTGTGTGTGTGTGTGTGTGTCCTATCTAATAAAAGAGTAATATGCAAATTGACCATAACTCCACTACATCCACAAACCATGCCCACCAGCCAACCAGAAGTAAGTATGCAAATTAACCCAACCAAGATGGCTATGGCCACAGAGAGAGCACAGGAAGGCTTGGGTTGCCCTAGTGATGGAGAAAGCCAAGCTTTCCACACACCCTGGCAGGCCCAAGCCTCTGCTTAAGGCTACAAAGTTTCAATTATAGAAGATGAATAAATTCAACAGAAATGGCAGCAGCCACCTAGGGAGCAGAAGGTTTAGCTCTGCTCCAGGCTACAAAGTTTCAATTGTAAAAGATAAATAAATCACAAATACCAGGTCCTCAGCTTGAGTTACCGTGGGCCGTGGCCGGCTTGCAAACCACCACAGGCTCCTCGCCCAGGCTGCCCCATGCCCCAAGGGAACCCCCACCCTGATTTGGGACACCCTTCAGGGCAAACCAGCTGGCCCCTTCCTGGCACCAGGCCTCTATCTTATCTAATAAAAGAGTAATATGCAGACTGACCATCACTTCAACAAACAAGATGACTGTCCCCATGTGGACACAAGATGGCCACCACAAGATGCCCAGAAGGGAAGAGCAGTTGAGAGGGACCATGACAGCAAAGAAGGGCAGTTGGAGGCAATCAGGCCAGCAGGGAAGGGCAGTTGGAAGGCACCAGGCCTGCAAGGGAGGGCAGGTGGGGGTGATCAAGCCTGCAGGGGAGGACAGTTAGGGATGACCAGGCCTGCAGTGAAGGGCAGTTGGGGGGGACCCAAGCCTGCAGGGGAGAGAGTTAGGAGAACTAGGCCTGCAGGGGCGGGCAGTTAGGGGTAACCAGGCTTGCAGTGGAACAGTTAGGCATCAATCAGGCTTGCAGGGGTGTGGTTAGGGGGTGATCAGGCTGGCAGGCAGAATTGGTTAGGGACATCAGGCAGGTAGGCAAGTGAGCAGTTGGGAGCCAACAGTCCTGGATTGTGAGAGGGATCCCAGATTGGAGAGGGTGCAGACTGGGCTGAAGGACAACCCTCCTCTCCCATGCACGAATTTCTGCACCAGGCTTCTAGTGCACGTGCACACACATACACAACACACACACACACATATATACATACACATAACCCATGGACACAGATAATAGTGTAGTGAAGACCTGGGGAGGGGGTGGGAGCGAGGTGGATAGGTCACTGAGGGAATAGTAAGGGCATTTGTAATACTTTCAACAATAAAGATAAATTAAAAAAGAAAAGAAATACTGACCCGCTAGAACCTTGCACTTCACAGCCTGATGACCCCACACATTATGTCTACCTGACCAGGGAGGTATTCCTTCTCCTCTACCTCTAATCCAGCAAGATGCAGCTTAAGTCCTAGCCTTTCATAACATGCCAACCTGAAGAGATCACTATTTGTCTTCTAACCTATTACTTACAGCCCATAACATTCATTTGGTACTAGAAGATGTGCTGCATTGTTATTTTTAGCCACCAATAACTCCTTGAGGAAAAGGATGAGGACAATACCAACCTTTTTTCCCCTAAAAGCTCTCTGAAGGAGGCTTCTTTACAAAGGTATGTTTGATAATTTCCTCAAACTCCAGACCCTCTCTTCTTCAGAGGTCTGGGAGGTAGGGCTGAAAGTTCCAACCCTCTAATCACTTGGTTGGTTCCCTGTCAACCAAAACCCATCCATAAGTGTTTTCCAAAAATCATTTAATTAACAGAAACTCAGGTGTGATTAAAATAAATAACAAAAGACACCTTTATCACTCAACATTCAGTAAATTCCAGTAAGATCTGAGTTACGTGGAAACATGCCTGTTGGCCCATCGTACCTGGGAAGAAATTAGTGGCCAGGATGGGAGTGGTCACTGAAAGGGCGCTAGACCTAAGTATTTAAATTTATAAACAAAGATGTAAGCTCATGTGGGCGTGGGCTCTCTCTCTCTCTCTCTCTCTCTCTCTCTCTCTCTCTCTCTCAGACACACACACACACACACACACACACACACACACACACACACACACACACACCACACACACGCTAGGCCCTCTTGGGACTTCTGTTGCAGGGACTGCACAGCCATGTGGGACTCCCACAATGGATTAATGAATGGACTGAACCTGAACTATATACTAAACTATCCTCCACTGCAACATGGAAAGGAAACTCTATACACTGGACATGCTTCTGCTTTGCTGAACTCCCAGCTGCCCCTCTTTCAGAACTGGCTTGGAGAAATGGGACATGGCAACCTAAAAAATGTAACCTGATACAAATAATGCCTTCCTCTACATCCCATCCTCACATGGCAGCTTCTGAAAATGCTTACTTCAGCAACGCCCAAGAGCCTCACTCGCACTCATGTCTGAGAAGTCTGGCCATCATTTCGTCCTGCAACAGCAGTACCTATGTAAAAGATGTAATATTTTTGGTCTAGCTGATGTTGCTCAGTTGAACATTGACCTATCAACCAGGAGGTCACGTTTTGATTCCTGGTCAGGCTCACTCTCCAGCTAGGAGTGTGCAGGAGGCAGGCTATCAATGAATTTCTCATCATTGATGTTTCTCTCCCTCTCCCTCTTCTTTTTAAAACTAATTTAAAAAAGAAGATATATTTTAAATAGCAGAATGGTCTGCATACTTACCTGGGGGCAAAAAAGAATCATGAGCACAAAGAGTTTTAGTGAGTAGCCCTGTATAACAGAGATGGAAACCTATACATTAATAATCTGTGTTTATCATTTCCAAAATGTAATCAATGGGAAGAGCCAGGAACTACAGTTCCACAATGAATATGAACAGAAATGATGTTATTGACTTCCCAGCCAGGATTTGTTTGTTAGTTAATCCTCACCTGAGGATATTTTTCCACTGATTTGTAGAGAGAGTGGGAGAGAAGGGGAGAGATAGAGAAACATCAATGTGAGAGGGACACATCAACTGGTTGCCTCCCATACATGCCCCAACCAAGGCCAGAGATGGAGCCTGCAACTGAGATGTGCTCCGGACCAGAATCGGACCTTCAGTCCACAAGCTGACACTCTATCCACTGAGTCAAATTGGCTAGGGCCCAGGCCAGGGATTTTAAGAGCAGGTATGCCTTCTCTATTTTCTTTCTCAGAGTGGACTCAGAGGATTAGGTATGGTGGGCCGTTGGGAATGACAGGAACAATATCAGAGAAGATACCTAGGCCCATGAATCAACCACATGCAGAAAGTTGTCTGCTGTTCAGCAACATCTATATTAGGATATTACAGCAGTCCCCCCTTATCTGCAATTTCACTTGCTATGATTTCAGTTATCACGTTCAACCATTTGTCTACCAATATTAAATTCCAGAAATAAATAATTTCCCAGAAATAAATAATTCAAGTTATGCATTATTCTGAATAATGTAATGAAATCTCTCCTATCCCACTCCATCTCATCCTAGACATAAATCATCCCTTTGTCCAGTATCTCCACACTATAAATCCTAATCGCCCACTATTCACTTAGTAGCTGCCTAGGTTATTGGATCTATTGGAGAATCATTGTATCTATCACAGTGTTTGTGTTTAAGTAACTCTTATTTTAACTTAATAATGGCCCCAAAGCACAATAGTGATTCTGGCAATTCAGTTAGGCTAAAGAGAAGTGGTAAAGTGTTTCCTTTAGGTGAAATGGTATGTCTGCATAGGGAAAAAACAACATGTATAGGGTTTAATACAGTAGTTTGAGGCATCTACTGAACATCTTGAAACATATCCTCCATGGATAAACTACTGTACAGGGGTTATAAATGCCCAGTATATTAAGCCACTGAAATTCTAGTGTTTTACTTGTTATTAGAGGCCTGATGTGATGGGGTCCCTTGTCCTGGCCTGCACACATCCCCTGAGGGTTCTCAGAGTGTGAGAGGACACAGGCCAGGCCAAGAGACCCTACCAGTATATGACTGGGGCCAGGGAGAAACCAGGCTCCAGGGTATGTCCGGCCTGTCTAACCCAGACCCAATCGGCCAGACCGCAGTAGCAAGCTAACCTATTGCATAGAGCATCTACCCCCGCCCCCCGTGGTCAGTGCATGTCATAGTAACTAGTCAAACAAACAGTCAGACACTTATCATATTAGGCTCTTATTATGTAGGACTAGAGGCCCGGTGCATGAATTCATGTATGGGTGTGGTTCAGCTGGCCCATCCTGATCAGGGCCAATCAGACCGGGCCAGCCAGGGTAAGGGGATGTGAGAGGTTAGCTGGCCACCCCACCTTCAATAAGAGGGAACCTATGGGGGACCAGGATGGCTGTGGGGAGGAGCCATGGGCAATTGGTGGGCCAGACCCACCCCTGATCAGGGTGTGGGGGGACTGATGTGGGGGTGAGGCCTGCTGGTGGATGGGCCATTGGCAGTTGGCCAGCAGGCCCTGATCCTGATTGGTGTTGCGGGGGGTGGGGGGTGGGAAGGGCAATTGGGCACAGGGGCGGCTGGGAGGAGGGGCCATTCCCACCCCCTGGTCAAATTCCCAGTCAAACTCCCAATTGAGGGGACAATTTGCATATTAGGCTTTTATTATATAAGATAGCAGCTCATTTCAGTCTACTATTATATGAAGCATCATCTAACTAGTTAGTGGCAGAGCTGAGACCAGAATATAAGCTTTCTGACTTCTTATAGTATATAAAACAATTTTTAGATATATATATTTCTAAAATACCTCTGTAGTACTTATGCAATTTGTTTCCACTGACTGTTCTAAGATAAATGTTAGTAATCCCCAATAAAGCCTTATCTACACTTACCATTTACAATCATTTTCAAACAAGCAGAACATGGCTTTCTGGAAAAATAAAGATCACAGTTTTTCAGCCTTGACCCATGTTTTATAAGAGCAATTTTCCCAGCATGTAACTCTTCACTCGAACAGTGAAGATCAACAATTTTCATATTTCTCACCACCACAAGACCAGTTTTCTTCACCTACATTAAAACACAAAGTAATAATTTATTAGTTATAAATGCTAAGGATCATATCATGGGTTATACTTTATTTATTAATAACATGAAAATGTGTTTCATTCATTACCTGAACAGGTTAAACAAAAACATATTTTTCATTAGGTCCCCAACATTTTTTGAATATTTAATACTGGCTTTATACCAGAAATGTTCTAAATTTATGATTTCTTAATCAATTAAGCATATAATTCTCATTAATAAAGTCCTAGTGAGAAATGAATACATTTTGACCTATTAAAGAAAGAGAACCAAGTTGACTCGACTTCTTTTCTTATAGCATCTAGTCTAGGGCTATTTTTAGTATTAAGCTTTAATCTAGATCAGTGGTTCTCAACCTGTAGGTCGAGACTTCTTTGGGGGTAGAACGACCCTTTCACAGGGGTCGCCTAAGACCATCAGAAAACACAGATATTTACATGACAATTCCTAACAGTAGCAAAATGACAGTTATGAAGTAGCAACGAAAATAATTTTATGGTTGGGGGTCACCACCACATGAGGAACTGTGTTAAAGGGTCACGGCATTAGGAAGGTTGAGAACCACTGACCTAGATGGTCATAAACAAAATTTTAGAATATTTATTTTACACATGAATAAGTAAATCCTGTAAAGTTTACATGGCTTTGTGAAAGACCCACAGATGGTAAACGGCAGAACTAAAGGATAGGTAGCCCTAATGATTAAAATATTTAAAATACTGATTAAATTCTCAACTTCTTTCATAAAAACAATTTTTAACACTATGGCAGTCTGAACTAATGTGGTTCCACTTTCAACAAATATACTGATTATCTATAATAAAAAATGTTTTTAAATGTATAGTCAAGCTCAAAAGAATAAAAAAACATACTTCAGGTATTATAAAAGCAGAGAGAACTCAAAGCCAGAGTAGTAACCTCAGCACTATCCCACCCACAGATGACGAATTAGGCTAACTCTGCTTTCAAGTCCTGAAGGTTGCAGTTCTTAAGAGTTGTTACTTTAAAGTGTCCTAACTAATACAGATACTAGTCAAAAAAGTTGGTGTAACAATATTAATATCAGATAAAACTGACTAAATAAGAATCAGTTCATTGTAAGGCACAAAACAGTCTCAGCTGCTTTCAATGCAAGACTACAGTCAGGCAAGTAAACCTGATCCTTGACTAATTGTTACAATATGAGGGGAACTTGTTTCTCTTCTCCCTTTCAAAGCAATTTTACTCTACAGTTATATCCAATAGGACACATTTAAAATCATTTTAAACATCAGACCAATGTTATATTAACTAAAATAGTCAAGTTTCAGTTTCAGCTATAAGTATAAATGTTTGACACTAGAGAATATTTTGCCTATAAAAAAGGTATAAATAAGATTTTATAGAATTCCGTTTCTGAATTAATCAACCATGTCCTGCAGCAACATTTAAAAGGAATACAAAAACCTTTCAGTTATAATATTTATAACCAAAATACATATATTATATTAAAAATCTATCTATATTGGCTTTTAAAATAAGCTTTAAATTTACCTTTCCCATTCCCAAACTTTGTGGTTTTATGTTTCTCAATTACAAAGTATATGTTAGTTATCTACTTCTGAATACTTCCAGTAAGTTTTTTTTGTTTGTTTGTTTTGTTTTGTTTTTATTGTAACTTAGGAGCCCTATCAAGTTTGGCTCAGTGAATAGAGTGTCAGCCTGTGGACTGAAAGGTCCCGGGTTCAATTACACTCAGGGTGCATATCTTGGTTGCAGGCTAGATCCTACCCTGGCTGGGGTGTGTGCGGAAGGCAAAAAGTCTTAATATGTCTCTCTCACAAGGACATTTTTCTTTCTCTAACTCTCCCCTTTCTTTCCACTCTCTTTAAGAAAAAATAAAATTGTAACTTAGGGAAAGAACTGATGAGGCTTCATCAAAAAGATGTTATTATGCTAGAACTCATTTTATTAAACTGAACCAATTATGACCAATGGAAATGGCTGCAAGTAAGAGATTTTAGTTTTATGTTTTCTGTTAAATAAAGCCAGAAACCTTGATCACAAGACTTTTTTTTAAAAAGTTACTCATAACCAATTTATTATTTTAAAAAAAAACCTTTAAAAAGATCCAAGATTATCACTTTTTAAAAATATAATTTTATTGTTGAAAGTATTACAGATGTCGCCTTTTTTCTTCCCATTTACCCTCACCTTCCTGCTCACACCCTCTTATCCAGGCCTTTGCACATTATTATCTGTGTCTAGGTTATACATATATGCATAAAATTTCCTTGGTTAATCTCTCACTCGCCACACCATCCTTCCCTGGCACCACCACCACCAACCTGAGAGTTGACAGTTTGTTTCAAGCTTTCATGTCTCTGGATCAATTTTGTTCATCAGTTTTTATCCATTAGATTTCACACATAAGTGAGATCATGTGATACTTCGATTTCTCTCACTGGCTTATTTTAATTAACTTAATAGTCTCCAGGTCTTCTCATGGTGAATCAAAAGATAAAGAGAAATATATGTATAAATTGATTTCAGAGAAGAGGAAGGGAGGAGAGACAAAAACATCAATGATGAGAAAGAATCATTGATTGGCAGTCTGCTGCATGCTCCCCACTGGGAATTGAGCCAGCAACCGGAACATGTGCCCTGACTTGTAATTAAACTATGACCTCCTGGTTCATAGGTAGACACTCAACCCCTGAGCTACAACAGCCAGGCAAAATAACTTTCATTTTTATGGCTGCATAGCATTCCATTGTGTAAAATATACCACAAGTTTTTAAATCCACTCTTCTCCTGATGGGCACTTGGGCTGTTTCCACATCTGAGCTATTGTAAATATTTTTGCTAAAAACACAGGGGTGCATATATTCTTTCTGATTGGTGTTTCTGGTTCCTTAAAATATATTTCTAGAAGTGTGAACATTGAACAAATGGCAATTCCATTTTTAACTTTTTGAGTAAAATCCATATTGTTTTCAATAGTGGATGCATCAATCTGCATTCCCACCAGCAATGTACTAGGGTTCCGTTTCTGCATATGCTCACCAGCACTTGGCATTTGTTGATTTGTTAATGGTAGTCATTCTGGCAAGTGTGAGGTGATATGACATTGCAGTTTTAATTTGCATCTCTCTGATAATTAGTGACTGTGAGCATTTTTTCCTATGTCTCTTGGGCATCTGAATATCCACTTTGGAGAAGTATTTATTCAGGTCCTCTCTTCATTTCATAATTGAACTAGAGGCCCGGTGCATGAAATTCGTGCACAAAGGGTGTGTGTCCCTCAGCCCAGCCTGCATCTCTCCAGTCTGGGATCCTTCTCACAATCCAGGACTGCTGGCTCCCAACCACTCACCTGCCTGGCTGCCTGATTGCTCCTAACCACTTCTGCCTGTCAGCCTGATAACCCCCTAACCACTCCCCTGCCAGCCTGAATGATGTCTAACTGCTCCCTTGCTGACCAATTGTCCCTAACTGCCCTCCCCTGCCAGCTTGGTCACCCCTATTCTTCCCTGTGGGTCTGATCACCCCCAGCTGCCCTCCCCTGCCGGTCATCTTGTGGTGGCCATCTTGTGTCAACCTGGGGGCAGCCATCTTTGACCACATGGGGCTGGCCACCTTGTGTGATGGAGTGTCAGTCAATTTACATATTACTATTTTATTAGATAGGATAGAGGTCCACTTCACAAAATTCGTGCACAGAGAGGGAGTGTCCTTCAGCCAAGCCTGCTCCCTCTCCAATCTGGGACGCCTTGAGGGATATCCAACTGGATCGGGCCTAAATGGGCAGTCAGACATCCCTCTCACAATCCAGGACTGCTGGCTCCCAACTGCTCACCTGCCTGCTTTCCTGGCTGCCCCTAACCGCTTCTGCCTGCCACCCTGATCACCAACTAACCACTCCCCTGCCAGCCTGATTGATGCCTAACTGCTCCTCTGCCAGCCTGTTTGCCCCTAACTGCCTTCCCCTACAGGCCTGGTCACCCCTAACTGCCCTCCCCTGCACGTCTGGTCACCCCTAACTACCCTCCCTTTCAGGCCTAGTCCCTGCCAACTAACCTCCCCTGCTGGCCATCTTGTGGTGGCCATCTTGTGTCCACGTGGGGGCAAGATCTTTTGACCACATGGGGACAGTCATCTTGTGTGTTGGAGTGATGGTCAATCTGCATATTACTCTTTTATTAGATAGGATAGAGGCCTGGTACACAGGTGAGGGTTAGCTGGTTTGCCCTGAAGGATGTCCCGTTTCAGGGTGAGGGTTTACTTGGGGCATAGGGTGGTCTGGGCGAGGGGCCTGTGGTGATTTGCAGGCTGGCCATGCCCCTTCTTCACCTCTCCCCCGGTGACCCAAGTGGAGGCCCTGGTATCTAGGATTTATTTATCTTCTACAATTGAAACTTTGTAGCCTGAAGCGGAGCCAAGCCTTCTGCTCAGACAGCCATTGAAACTTTGTTGCCTTAAACGGAGGTCTAGATGCAGCAGGGTTTGCAGAAAGGTTGGCTTCTTCCATCATCAGCAGCAACCCAAGCCTTGCTCCTGTTCTCTCTGTGGCCATAGCCATCTTGGCTGGATTAATTTGCATACTCGCTCTGATTGGCTAGTGAGTGTGGCTGGTGGGTGCAGCGGAGGTATGGCCAATTTGCATATCACTCTTTTATTAGATAGGATTGTCTGTTTTCCTTTTCTTAAGTTGAGTTAGTTCTTTATATGTTTTAGAAATCAATCCCTTATCAGACGTATCACTAGCAATTATATGCTCCCATAGAATGGGATCCCTTTTCATTGTATTGATGGTTTCTTTTGCTGTGCAGTTTTTTATTTTTGCCCTAACTGGTTTGGCTCAGTGGATAGAGCATTGGCCTATGAACTGAAGGGTCCAGGGTTCAATTCCAGCCAAAGGCACATGCCAAGATTGCAGGCTCAATCCCCAGTAGGGGGTGTGCAGGAGGCAACCAAACAATGATTCCCTCTCATCATTGATGTTTCTATCTCTCTCTCCCTCTCCCTTCCTCTCTGAAATCAATGTTTTTAAAAAAAGTTTTTTATTTTGATGTAGTCCCATTTTTCCCCCTTTCTTTCACTTGCCTTAGTTGTATTTACAAATAGCAGAGATGTCTGGAATTTTGCTGCCTGTAGTTTCTTCTAGGATTTTTAATATTTCCTGACTTACATTTAAGTCTTTTACCCATTTTGAGCTTGTTCTTGTGTATGATGTAAGTTGATGGTCTAGTTTTTTGCATAAAACTGTCCAATTTTGCCAACACCATTTATTTTTATTATTTAAAAAAAACTTTATTGTTGAAAGTATTACATATTTCCCCCTTTCCCTCCATTGACCCCAAGCACTCACCATCCTGTTGTTTGTGTCCATGGGTTATGTATATATGTACACAAAGTCTTTGGTTGGTTTCCTCCCACCCACCCACCCTCCCCTGCCTTCTCTCTGAGTTTCTACACTCTGTTCCATGCTTCCATGTTTCTGGAACCAATCTATTCATCAGTTTATTTTGTTAATTAAATTTCACATATGAATGAGATCATGTGATGCTTGTCTTTCTCTGACTTATTTCACTTAGCATCATACTATCCAGGTCCCTCCATGCTGTCTCAAAGAGTAACAGATTATTCTTTTTTACTGCTGCATAGTATTTCATTAGACACCTTTACCTCTGCTTTTTTAAAAATATATTTTATTGATCTTTCACAGAGAGGAAGGGAGAGGGATAGAAAGCTAGAAATATTGATGAGAGAGAGACATCGATCAGCCACCTCCTGCATGCCCCCTACTGGGGATGTGCCCGCAGCCAAGGTACATGCCCTTGACCAGAATCCAACCTGGGACCCTTTAGTCCACAGGCCGACGATCTAGTCACTGAGCCAAACCGGTTTCGGCATACCTCAGCTTTTTTATCCATCCATCTACAAACTAGAGGCCTGGTACACAAAATTTGTGCACAGGGAAGGAGGTGGAGGGAGAGGGGTGTGTCCCTCAGACCAGCCTGCATCCTCTCCAATCTGAGACCCCTCAAGGGATGTCCGACTGCCCGTTTAGGCCCAATATGAGCCTAAACGGGCAGTGGGACATTCCTCTCACAATCCAGGACTGCTGGCTCGCAACCACTTGCCTGCCTGCTTGCCTGCCTGCCTGATTGCCCTTAACCAATTCTGCCTGCCAGACTGATCACCCTCTAACCACTCCACTGACAGCCTGATCAATGCCTAAATGCTCTACTGCTAGCCCGATTGCCACTAACTAGCCCTTCCTGCTGGTCTGGTCACCCCTAACTGTCCTCCCCGATAGGCCTGGCCACACCCAACTGCCTTCCCCTGCTAACCGAGGCACCCTTAACTGCCCTTCCCTGCTGGCCCAGTCATCCCGATTTTCCCTTCCTTGACAGCCTGATTGCCCCTAACTTCCCTCCCCTGCTGACCTGATTGCCCCTAACTGCCCTCCCCTGCTGAACTGGTTGCTCCCAACTGCCCTCCCCTGCCAGCCTGGTCATACCCTAACTTTCTTCCCCTGCCAACCTGGTCACCCCAACAGCCCTCCCTATGGGCTTGGTTGCCCCTAACTGTTCTCCCCTGCAGGCCTTGTCCCCTAACTGTTCTCCACTGCTGACCTGGTCACTCCCAACTGCCCCCTCGTGGCCTGGTTGCCCCAACTGCCCTCCCCTTCAGGCGTGATCACTCCCAACTGCCCTCCCATTGGCCTGGTTGCCCCAACTGCCCTCCCCTGCATGCCTGAGTCACCCCCAACTACCCTCCTCTACTAGCCTAACTGCCCACAACTGCCCTCCCATGCTGCATCTTGTGGTGGCATCTTGTGTCCACATGGCGATGGCCACCTTTGACCACATGGGGTAGCCATCTTGTGTGTTGGAGTGATGGTCAATTTGCATATTACCTCTTTATTATATAGGATGGGCATTTAGGCTGTTTCCAGATCTTAGCTATTGTAAAGCGTGCTGCTTTGAACACAGGGGAGTATATGCTGTTTATGACTGATGTTTTGAGTTTCTTAGGATATAATCTTAAAACGTGGGATCACTAGGTTAAATGGCAGTTCCATATTTAATTTTATTAGGAAACTCCATTCTGTTTTCCATAGTAGATGCACCAGTCTGCATTCCCACCAGCAATATACTAGCGTTCTCTTTTCTCCACATCCTTGCCAGCACTTGTCATTTGTTGATCTGCTGATGGTAGCCATTTTGACAGGGGTAGCCATTGTCCTTTTAATTTGCATCTCTCTGAGGATCAGTGACAGCATTTTTTCATATGTCTCTTGGCCAATAAAGAGACTGTCTTTATTCCACTGTATGCTCTTAGCTTCTTTGTCATTTTTATAAAATATGTTTTTATTGACTTCAGATAGGGAGAGAGAGAGATAGAAACATTGAATATGAGAGAATCAAAGATCAGCTGCCACTAGCATGTCCTCTACTTAAGGATCAAGCCCATAACTCAGGCATGTGCCTTGACCAGAAATCACACAGTGATATCCAGGTTAATGGGTTGAAGATCAATCAATTAGCCACACTAGCTGGACTCCTTTGTCAAATATTAATTGAGAGTAATGGCTTGGGTTAATTTCTGAGTTCTCTGTTGTTCCACTGATTTTATATGCCTATTCCTGTGCCAGTACCAGGTTGTACTGATTACAATGACTTTGTAGTTTAATTTGATATCTGGTATACTGATCCCTCCTACTTTGTTCTTCTTTCTCAAGATTGCTATAGCTAGTCGGGTCTCTTTCGGTTTCATATAAATTCTTGGAGTATTTGTTCTGGATCTGTAAAATAAGTATTGGTATTTTAATAGGCATTGCATTGAATAACTAGATTCCCTTGGAGGTATGGACATTTTAGTGATGTTAATTCTTTCATGAACACAGTATACTCTTCTATTTGTTTGTACTTTCCTGTTTCTTTTTTATTATGCTATAATTTATCAAGTACAATTCTTTTACGTACTTAGTTAAGTGTATTTCAAGGTATCTAATTTGTTGTTGTTGCAAACTAAATGGGATTGATTTTCAGTTTATCTTTCTGAGAATTCATTCTTGGTACATAAAAATCCCATTGATTTCTGAAGATTAATTTTGTATCCTGCTTCTAGGCCAAATTCCTTTACTATATCTAGTAAAGTCTAAAGACTTAGTGGAGTCTTTAGATATTACCATGTACAATATCATGTCATCTGTGAATGATAGTTTCACTACTTCCTTTGATGCCTTTCACTACTTCCAATTTAGATGCCTTTTTTATTCTTCTTGACTGATGGCAGTGGCTAAGAATTTCAGTACTACGTTGAATAAGGGTAGTGAAAATGGACATTGGTGTCCTATTCCTATTCTTAAGCTTTTAATTTTTACCCATTTAGGATGTTGGCTGTAGGTATCTTATATATGGCCTTGATTAGGTTGGGATATGGCCCTTCTATGCCCACTTTTCTGAACATTTTTATAAAAAATGGGTGCAAGGTTTTGTCAAATGCTTCTTCTGCATCTATTGATATGATCATATGATTTTTATCTTTTTTCTTTTTTTTAATTGTGTTACATGTATACATATCTTTCCATTGCCCGCCCCCTACCAGGCATACCCCAAACCCGCAGTGTCTTTTGTTTATTGGTTATGCTTATATGCATGCCCACAAGTCCTTTGGTTGATCTTTTATCTACCCCACCTCTCCTTAATCGTCCAGCTGTAATATGATAGACTGTTTGATGCTTTACTGCCCCTGTATCTATCCTTTTCTTCATTAGTTTATAATGTTATTTATTATCCACAAAAGAGTGATATCATGTGGTGTTTCTCCTTCATTGACTGGCTTATTACACTTAGCATGAGGGTCTCCAGTTCCATCCAGGTTGCTGCAAATGGTAAGAATTACTTCTTTTTAATGGCAGCATAGAATTCCATTGTGTATATGTACCATAGTTTTCTGATCCACTCATCTACTGACAGACACCTAGGCTGTTACCAAATTGTAGTTATTGTAAATTGTGCTGCTTTGAACATAGGGGTGCATAAATCCTTTCTGATTGGTGTTTCTAATTTCTTACGATATATTCCTAAGAGTGGGATTGCTGGGTCAAATGGGAGTTCCATTTTTAGTTTTTTGAGGAACCTCCATACTGTTCTCCACAGTGGCTGCACCAGTCTGCATTCCCAACAACAGTACACAAGGGTTCCTATTTCTCCACATCCTCGCCAACACTTGTCATTTGTTGATTTGTTGATGATTGCCATTCTGACAGGTGGGAGATGGTATTGCATTGTCATTATGATTTGCAACTCTTGGATAATTAGTGATTTTGAACATATTTTCATGTGTCTTTTGGCCTTCCTTCTGTCGTCTTTCGAAAAGGTTCTATTTAGGTCCATTGCTCATATTTTTTATTGGATCATTTCTCTTTCTTTTATTAAGTTGTATAAGTTGGCTGTAGATGTTGGAGATTAAACCTTTATCAGTGATAACATTTGCAAATATGTTCTCCCATACAGTAGGCTTTCTTGTTTTTTTGTTGATGGTTTCTTTTGCTCTGCAAAAGTTTTTATTTTGACGTAGTACGATTTTTTTATTTTTTCTTTAGCTCCCATTGCCCTTGGAGCAGTATCAGTGACAAAGTTCTTTTGGCATATGTCTGAAATTGTGCTGTCTGTGGATTCCTCTAGTATTTTTATGGTTTCCCGTCTAATGTTTAAGTCCTGTATCCGTTTTGAGTTTATTGTTGTATTTGCTGTAAATTGGTGGTCCAGTTTCATTTTTTTGCATGTATCTGTCCAATTTTCCCAACACCATTCATTGAAGAGGCTGTCTTGGCTCCATTGTATGTTCATGCCTCCTTTGTTAAATATCAATTGAGCATATTGGTTTGGATGGATATCTGGGTTCTCTATTCTATTCCATTGGTCTATATGTCTGTTCTTGTGCCAGTACCAGGCTGTTTTGAGAACAGTAGCTTGAAGTCTGGTATTGAGATTCCACCTACTTTATTCTTCATTCTTAGGATTGCTGTGGCTATTCGCGGTCTTTTTTTGTTCCAGATGAATCTTTGAAGAGTTCTTTTTAGGTCTGTGAAATACGTCGTTGGTATTTCAATGGTAGTGCATTGAATCTATAGATTGCTTTGGGTAGTATGGACATTTTAATGATGTTGATTCTCCCAATCCATGAGCATGGTATGCTCTTGCATCTGTTTATTTCTTCCTCTATCTTTTTTTTCAGTGTCCTGTAGTTTTCTGCATAGAGGCCTTTTACCTGCTTAGTTAGGTCTATTTCTAGGTATCTTATTTTCTTTGATGTGATGGTAAATGGGGTTGCTTTTTTGTCTCTCTTCCTGTAATTTCACTATTAGTGTATAGAAATGCAACAGATTTCTTGGCATTAATTTTGTATCCTGCTACATTGCCGAATTCATTTATTAAGTCAATTAGTTTTGGGATAGAGTCCTTCGGGTTTTTTATGTACAGTATCATGCCATCTTTTCCAATTTGGATGCCTTTTATTTCTTCTTGTTTAACTGCAATGGCTCATACAGTACTATGTCGAACCGGACAGGTGAGAGTGAGCATCCCTGTCTTGTTCCTATTCTTAGGGGAAATGGTTTTAGTTTTTGCCCACTGAGTATGATGTTAATTGTGGGCTTATCATATATGGCTTTTATGATGATAAGGTATGATCCTTTTATTCCCACCTTGCTGAGAGTTTTTATCAAGAAAAAGTGTTGGATGTTGTCAAATGCTTTTTCTGCAACAATTGATATGACTATGTGATTTTTATCTCTCAATTTGGTTATGTGAGGTATAACATTTATTGATTTGCAGATATTGTACCATACTTGCATTCCTGGGATGAATCCTACTTGGTCATGATGTATGATCTTTCTGATGTACTGATGATCCGATTTGCTAGAATTTTGTTGAGGATTTTGGCATCTATGTTCTTGAGAGATATTGGCGTATAATTCGCTTTCCTTATGTGTCTTATCTGGTTTGGTATTAGGGTGATGTGGCTTCACAGAAGGTGTTTGGAAATATTATTTATTCTTGAATATTTTTGAATAGTCTTAAGAGGATAGGTTTTAATTCTTCCTTGAATGTTTGGTAAAACTCTCCTGTGTAGCTATAGGGTCCCGGGCTTTTGTTTGCTGAAAGCTTTTTGATGACTGCTTTAATTTCTTCCATAGTTATTGGACTATTGAACTGTTTAGATTCTTCCTGATTGAGTTTTTGGAAGGTTACATTTTTCTAGGAATATGTCCATTTCTTGCAGGTTGTCCAATTTGTTGAAATAGAGTTGTTCATAGTATTTTTTAACAATCCTTTGTATTTTGGCGGGGTCTGTTGGGATTTTTCCTCTTTTATTTCTGATTTTGTTTATTTCGGTCTTCTCTCTTTGCTTCTTGATGAGCCTGGCTAGAGGTCCATCAATCTTGTTTATCCTTTCAAAGAACCAGCTCTTCGTTTTGTTGATCTTTTGAATTGTTCCTTTGGTCTTCATGTTGTTTATTTCCACTCTGATCTTTACTATTTCCTTCCTTCTGCTTACATTGTGCTTTTCTTGTTGCTCTCTTTCTAGCTCTTTGACTTGTAGGGTTGGAAAATTTATTACCAATGTTTCCTGTTTTTTTGTGGGTTTTTTTTGTTTTTTTGTTTTTGCAGTAGGCTTGTAGAGCTATGAACTTCCCTCTCAAGACTGCTTTCACTGTATCCCATAAATTTTGTATTGTTGTGTTGTTATTGTCATTTGTTGCCATGATGTTTTTTTCTTAATTGATCTCTGTTACCCAGTCATTGTTTAATAGCATGCTGTTTATTCTCCATGTGTTTGATTTCTTTGTATTGTTTTCATTGTAGTTGATTTCCAGTTTTATGCCACTGTGATCTGAGAAAATACTTGATATGATTTCTATCTTCTTGAATTTGAAGAAACTTTTCCTGTGACCCAACATACGATCTATATTTGAAAATGACCCATGTGCACTGGGGAAGAATGTATATTGTGTAACTTTGGGGTGAAATGTTCTGAAGATGTCAATTCCATCTGGTCTAGTGAGTTATTTAGGATTGATGTTTCTTTGATTTTTTGTTTAGAGGATTTGTCCAGTGGTGACAGTGGGGTATTAAAGTCTCCTACTATGATTGTATTACTATCAATCTCTCCCTTAATATCCTCCAGGAGTTTTTTTATGTATTTAGGTGCTCCTATATTGGGTGCATATATTTTTAACAGAATTATTTCTTCCTGTTGGATTGTTTCCTTTAGTATTATAAAGTGGCCTTCTTTATCTCTTGTTATGTTCTTCACTTTGAGATCTAATTTGTCAGATATAAGTATTGCAACCCCAGATTTTTTTTCCTTTCCATTTGCCTGAAATACCATCTTCCTTCCCTTCACCCTCAATCTGCGTGCATCTCATTTTCTGGGTGGGTTTCTTGTAGACATCAGATATATGGATCATGTTTTCTTATCCAATCAGTTACACTATGTCTTTGATTGTAGCATTAAATCCGTTTACATTCAAATTTATTATTGATAGGTATTTATCTGTCACCATTTTTAGTCTTTACCCCTGAGTTCCTTCTTTGCTTCCTATTTCTTTTTTTTTACACCAGACCCTTTAACATTTCTTGCATTGCTGGTTTGGTGGTAATATATTCCCTTAGTCCTCTTTTGTCTGTGAAGCTCCTGATTTCACCTTCAATTTTGATTGACAGCCTTTCTGGGTACAATATTCTTGGATTCAGACCCTTCCTTTGCATGACTTTGTATATTTCATTCCATTCCCTTCTGGCCTGATGAGTTTCTGTTGAGAAATCAGTAGCTAGTGTTATGGGGGTTCCTTTGTAGGTAACTTTCTGTTTCTCTCTGGCACTTTTAAGATTCTTACTTTGTCGTTGGTGTTTGCCAATTTAATTATAATGTGCCTTGGTGTCATTTTTGGGGGGTTCATTTTGCTTGGGACTCTGTAAGCTTCTTGGATTTGTGTGGGAAAGTTTTCTGTCATTATTTCTTCAAACAGGTTTTCTATTCCTTGCTTAGTTTCCACTCTTTCTGGAACCCCAATTATGAGGATGTTGTTTTGTTTCGTGTTATCCCAAAGTCCCCTTAGGCTCTCCTCTTGCTTTTTAATTTTTTTTTGTAGTAGCTGCTGTACTTGAGTATTTTTTCCTACCTTGTCTTCTAACTCACTAATGCAGTCCTCTGCTTCTTCTAGTCTACTTTTGATGCTTTCTATTGAGTTTTTTTTATAGCAATGATGTCATTTTTTCTTTTCTTCTTGATTATTCTGCATTTCTTCTTGCTTCTTCTTCATTTCCTCTTGGCTCTTGTTCCATTTCCTCTTGGCTCTTACTCACATTGTCGATTTTGTCTTCCATTCTTGTCAGCCACCTTATGACCATTTTTTCTGAACTCTTTCTCTGGCAGGTCTATTTCTTCTTCTATTTCGTTTACTTCTTTTTCTGGTGATACCTGCTTTTCTGTTATATGCAGGCTGTTTCTTCATCTGCCCATGGTCTTTCTTCTCTGGGTGTCTGGTTATGTAGTTCTCTCTCCTATGTTGATTTAAAGGCACAAAGTTATCCCAGGTGAAATCTGACCTTTCCGTGTGGCATGTGGAGCTTTTCTGAGTCCAAGTGTCTATGTCAATTGGAGAGCGGTGTTCTAGGTCCCTCAACTGTTTGGTGGGTGCTGAAGCTGTAGCTTTTCAGACCGCCGTAGAAATCCAGTCCCCCCTACAATATGGTGTGGTCTCTGCGTTCGCCCTGGTGGCTCCAGCAGACAAAAACCCCATGGCAGTTGGGTGCCTGGTCAGGGGAGCCCCGTCCAGCAGTCCCCCACCTTCTCCTGGAGGATAACTAACTCTTACCTTGACAACAAACACTCCTAGTGCGACTTTCAGCTGCTCTCTCCATCTGCCCAGCGATAAGACTCCAGACACATCAATCTATTCCACCCCCATTTCCCCCCCGATTTTTATCTTTCATACTAGAGGCCCAGGGCATGAAATTCATGCAGGTAGGGTCTCTAGGCCTGGCCGGCGAACAGGACCTATCAGGGCCTTCTGGCAGCTGGGTGGCGACTTCCTTCATTCCACACCAAACCCTGGTGGTCAGTCCATGTCATAACAAGCAATCGAACTCCTGGTCTCCCAGTCGAATTCCCAAGAGGATACTATGCACAGTAGCCTTTCATATATATAGATGTGATACATCACATTTATTAATTTGTGAATATTATATCAGCCTTGAACCCATGGGATAATCCCACTTAGTCATGATGGATAAACTTTTTAATATATTGTTGGGTTACATTTGCTAATATTTTGTTGAGGAGCTCTTATCTATATTCATCAGGAATATTAGCCTGTAATTTTCTTTTTTTGTAGTCTTTATCTGGTTTTGGAATTAGGACAATGCTGGCCTCCTAAAAAGAGCCTGGGAAATCTTACATCCTCTTGAATTTTTTGCAATAGTTTTAGGAGGATAAATGTTAGCTGTTTTTTTGAATGTTTTGTAAAACTCCATTGTGAAGCCTTTCAGTCCACAAAATTTGTTTGCTGGGAGTTTGTCTTTTTATTAGTGCTTCAATTTCATTGGTTGTTCTTGATATATAAAAATGTTCTTTTATTTTTCCTGAGTTTTGCAAAACTGTATGTTTCTAAGGATTTGTCCATTTTGCCAAGGTTGTCAACTTTATTGGTAAAAAGTTGTTTGTAATATTTTCTTACAAATTGTTGAATTTCTGTGGTATCAGTTGTTACTTCACATCTTTTGTTTCTGATTTTATTTTACTTGGGTCCTCTCTGTTTCTTGATGAGTTTGGCTAGTGGGTCAATTTTGTTTAATAGTTCGAAGAACCATTTCTGGGTTTCATTGATCTTTTATATTGTTGGGGTTTTTTGTTGTTGTTTGTCTCTATGTCATTTAACTCCCCGATGATCTTCATTATATCCTTCCGTTTACTTACTTGGGCTTTTCTTCTTGTTCTTAATTCATTTAGTTGTAGGATTGGGTAGTTTATTAGAGATTAGAGATATTTCTTGTTTCTTGAGGTGGGACCATAGTTCTATGAACTTTCTTCTCAGGGCTGCTTCTGCTGTATCATAGATGGGGGTTTTTTTGTGTTCGTTTTCTTTCATATACATTTTTATTGATTTCAAAGAGGAAGGAAGTGGGAGAGATAGAAACATCAATGATGACAGAGAATCATAGATCGGCTTCCTCCTGCAAGCCCCCTACTGGGGATCAAGCCCAAAACCTCAACCCAGGCATTTGCCCTGATCAGGAATCAAACTCTGACTTTTTGATTTATAGGTCAATCACTGAGCCACACCAGCCAGGCTGTGTGTTCATTTTCATTATCTCCCAGGAAGTTTTGATTTTCTTCTTTGACCTTAGTGGTAACCCATTCATCCTATATAATAAAAGCCTAATATGCAAATTGTTCATCTGGGATTTCAGGAGTTCGACCACTTGCTATGATATGCACTGACTACCAGGGGATGGCAAGGAACATGGTGGACATTGGTGACACAGTACTGGAAATGGGTGGCTGGAGGCACTGCTGGCCCTGATGGACCCTGACGAGAATGGGACCATGGAGAGATGGTGAAGCAGGTGAGTGGAAAGTGCCAGGCCAAGGTGGGTGCAAGCAGGGGCCAGATTACCCCACCGATGCCCTGCAAATGGTAACCAGTGGCCAGCAGGCCCCTATCTCCTAATTGGGGCTGGGCCCTGGGCTGGGACAGGGAACTAGGAGTAAGTGGCAGCAACCAACCTGCCGTGGCACCCAGGCAGGGGACTGCATCCTCTCACCAGCTACCTGGGGGTGACAGGGAAGACGTGCAGTGAGAATGCAGGATGTCCGCCAAGCTCGCTCTCACCCACCCTATTCCCCTTCCCCGGGTGCCAGGGTTTGCACTGGGGAAACCCTTGCACCTCCTGCCCCACATTCATGTGGCCTCTTCTGGATGAGCTGAGGCTGGTTGGGCTCCGTATGGGTTCATGCAAAGCTGGTCTGCAAGGCTGACTGGGAGAGAGTGCAATGCCTGCCCAGCTTCCATGAGGCACCACAAAGTGGCCCAGAGGCCCATGTTGTGCACTGGCCCGTGGTGTTCAGCTGCCCTCACCACATCTCCAAATGGGGACTCAGGCACCATGACTCTGGGGGAGGGAGGCACACAGGAGTCCAGGCGCCCAGGTGCTACCCAGGGCCCAGAGTTCACCTGGGACCTGCCCTTCCACATCAGATGCTTGCACTTCAATTGCCAGCCAGGCCTATGGACTGCCCATGTGCACATGCTATTTAGATTCCATGTGTTTGAATGTTTTTGAGTTTTTTTATTGTAGTTGATTTCAAGTTTCATGACATTGTGGTCCAAAAAATGCTTCATATGAGTTCAATATTTTTGAAATTATAGAGACTACTCTATTTTTGAGACTGTCCCATGTGCACCTGAGATTAATTCTGCAACTTTCGGGTAAAATGTTCTGTAAATGTCAATTAAATCCATCCTGATCTAGTATGCCATTTAAAGCCACTATTTCCTTGTTGATTTTGTCAGGAAGATTTATCCAGTGAAGCCAGTGGGATGTTAAAGGCCCCTATTATGTCTGTAGTCCTGTTGATCTCTCTGTTAAAGTTCTCCAAGACTTTATTTATATGTTTATATTCTCCTATATTGGGTGCATGTATGTTTATAAAGGTTATATCTTCTTGATGGATTGATCTTTTTAGTATTACGTAGTCACCTTCCTAGTCTCTTGTTATGGCCTTCAAAGTCTATTTTGTCAAATATAAGTACTACTACCTCCCCCCTTTTTATTGCATTTCTTTTGGCATGAAAAATTTTTTTCTAGCCCTTCACTTTCATCCTGAGTGAGTCTTTTGTTCTGATGTGGGCCTCTTGTAGACAGCATATATACGGGTCATGATTTCTTATCCATTCTCTTACCCTATGTCTTTTGATTGGAGCATTTAATACTTTTACATTTAAGGTTATTTGTAGGTATTTATTTATTTCCATTTTTATTAGATATGCCTATATTTCTCCATATATACATTTCTTCTTATCATTACAGCAGTCACTTTAACATTTTGTTGGTTTCGTGGTAATAAAGTCCTTTAATCTTTTTTTTTTCCCTGTCTCAAAAGCTTTTTATTTCGCCATCTATTTTAAATGATAAACTTGCTGCATAGAGTACTATTGGTTTCAGATCCTTGCTTTTCATTACCTTGAATACTTCAGCTATTCCTTTTTGCCAATAAAGTTTCTGTTGAGAAACTAGCTGACAGCCTTAAAGGAGTTCCTTTGAAGGTATCAAATTGATTTTCTCCTGCTGCCTTTAAAATTATCTTTGTCTTTTAATTTTTTGCATTTTAATTATGATGTATCTCTTTAGGGCATGGGTCTCTTTAGGTTCTTCTTGCTTGAGACTCTTATATTTCCTAAACTTGTGTGACTTTTTCCTTGATCAGGTTAGGGAAGTTTTCTGCCATTATTTCTTCAAACACTTTCTCCATTCCTTGCTCACTTTCTTCTCCTTCTGGCACTCCTTTATGCAAATATTGTTACATTTTGTGTTATCCTCCTGTTTCTTTAATATATATATATATATATATTTTTTTTTTTACCAGGGGCCCGGTGCACGAAATTCATGCACTGGGGGTTGTGGGGGTTCCTCAGCCCAACCTTCCCCCTCTCACATACTGGGAGCCCTCAGGAGATGTCCGACTGACAGCAGGCCTAAGCCGAAATCTGGCCTCCATTTTTGGGAAGTGATCAGGGGAAGGCACCGCCCCTGCTGCTGCAGCCACTGCCAATCACCATAGCTGCCATGGTAGTTTCATCAACAGAGACTCCAGTTCCTTCACCATGAAAAAATGACAACTTTCTTTAGGCATTTTCAAGATGTGTCTTTCATAGGATATGACATTTTCTTATTTTTTTTATCCTCACCTGAGGATGTTTCCATTAACTTTTAGAGAATGTGGAAGAGAAATGGAAAAAGAGAGAAACATCAAAGTGAGAGGAACACTTTGATTGATTGCCTTCTGCATGAGCCCTGACCTGGGCCTTAGCCAGGGAGGAGCCTGGAAGCTAGGTACATGCCCTTGATCAGAACTGCACTCAGACCCTGCGGTCGGCAGGCTGAAGCATTATCCACTGAGCCAAACCAGCAAGGGCAGGATATGACATTTCTTAGCCCTCCAGCAGTGGACCTGTCTTTTTCTCTAGAAGTGTGGTAGAAAAACCCTAGATCACCTTTTTGGATTCTTATTATCCAAGTTACTAAGAATATTACCAGTGACATACAGGAAGCTTAGCCAATGAGTAGTCAGAAAAGGTGTTTCCTCTGTAGTTCACACCAATTGCTGGCCCTGCCCCTGCCCAGGTCTAAAGCCTCTGGCCAATGCTTTAGGTCTGGGCAGGGGAACCCCAGCTCCCTCCGATCACTGGCTTTACCCCTGCCCAGGCCTGAAGTCTCTTGCCAATGCTTTAGGCCTGGGCAGAGGACACCCAGCTTCCTCTGATCGCTGGCTCCAACCCTGCCCCCTCAGCTCTGATCACAGGCTGGGCCCTTCCCAGGCTGGTCAGAGCCCATGCAGGGCCTACCTCCAAATGACCTGGGTGCCAGGATATTCCTGGGATCCAGGTGCTGGATGCCTGTGTATGCAAATTAACTGCTATCTGTTGGGTTAATTTGCATACTCACTGATTGGCTATGTGGGTAGCAGAGATAAGATCAATTTACGTGTTTGTCTATTGTTAGGTAAGATTGATTTCAGAGAGGAAGATAGAAACATCAATGATGAGAGAGAATTGCTGATCAGCTGCTTCCTGCACACACTGTACTGGCACCAAACCTAGGCATGTGTCTTTGACCAAAATCAAACCCAGGACCCTTCAGTCTGCAGACCAATGCTCTATCCACTGAGCCAAACGAGCTAGGGCTGTCCTCCTGTTATTTAATTGTATTTTCCTTTTTGATTCTCTGATTGAGTGATTTTTTTCTACCTTGTCTTCCAATTCACTGATTCGATCCTTGGCTTCCCCTAATCTGCTGTGTATTCCTTCCATTGTGTTTTCTTTTTCATTTATTTATCAAGTTGATTGCAGTGACACTGGTCAACATGAATATATAGGCTTCTTGTGTGGGTTTCTATGCCAATGTGTTCTTTATTAGTGCTGTCATCATTTATGACAGGTCTTTTTTCATAGTTACTATGAAAAAGTCTTCAACAGGATAGGGCAACTGCCTTCCCCCAGGAATAAACTGTCAATGTAGCAAAGGTCCATGGAGAAAGATGTCCTCCACAATGTGAGGGAATAACTCAGCATAGGGTGGCTGCCTTCTGAACTCCAGCCCTAGATCCCAAACCGTGGACTCTCTTCACACAGCTCCAGTCCACTCTGCCCTCCCTCACTCAGCACAAAATGAATGGCTGCACACAAAATTTTGTGAATTGGCACTTTTACAAGGTGCCTGAATTTCCAGCTATCTCTGGCTATCAGAGAGCAACCCTGCTGCTTTTCACAGCCAGATGTTCTGTGGGCACCTTTCTCAGTTCTGGCCTCTGGCCTGGGGAGTCCAGTTTATGTTTTAGACCCCAGAATTCTCAGTGGGAACCTCCCACAGCTAAGATACCCCTCTGGACCTTCAGCTACTGTCTGTGGGTGCCCGTCCAGCCCTTTTGCATCTCTGGATTTCCTACCGGTCTCTATGCAGTCTCCACTTTCTCTCCTTGGTTATTAGGGTTCTCTCCAGCAGGTCTTCGGTTTATTTTTCAGGGTAGTTTTTCTCCATTTTAGATGTATTAACAGTTTGGTCCTGGGTGAATGTCAGTGTAGCTTCCACTTACTCCACCACCATTTTTTAATCCTCTCTGATGTAGTCTTTATTTCTACTATGTTATTCTTTATTTCTGACTGGTTGTTTTTCATAATTTCTATATATTGTTTATACTGAAGCATCCTTTATAATCATTACTCTGAACTCTACATCTGAGATTGCTTATATCCTTTTCACTTAGTTCTTCTGGAGAATTCTCTTGTTCTTTCATTTGGGGATTGTTTCTTTGTCTGCCCATTTTGGCTGCCTGTTTGGGTATATTTCTATGTACTAGGTTAATCTGCTATGACTCCCATTCTTGGTAAAGTGGCCTTATGTAGTAGATGATCTGTGGAAACCAGTAGTGAAGTCTCCCTGATCACCAAACCCAGGTGCTCTAATGTCCCTTGTGTGCGTTGGTGGGCTCTCCTGTTGTATTTGAATCTAGATTGCTATTATCTCATTCATGTGTGGGCTCGACCCTCAGGCTGGCTGACATTGAGGCTTAATTCCCAACAGTTTGTAGTATGCTGTGCAGGTGTTTATCACATGAAGCAGAATTCACCTCAGCAGTGTTTGGAGTCTGCCAATATCTCCCTGTTGATATGCTCCTTATGAAGCTTTTTGGATCCTGCTCTGTTGTCTGAAGTTAATTACTGGATTTATTGGTTTTGGAGCTCTTCATCAAAGAGTCTCTGGTACAGACCAATGTCACACACTGTTTGTGACTAACCCTGAGTACCCTATTTGAAGATATCAGCAATCAACAGCTTGTGATTCTCTCTGCTGGGGCTGGGTGCATTTGGAAAGGACCAAGATGCACACTAAGGTCTACTTTCACTAGCCCCATGTCCCAAAGCAGATCCAGCACAAATGCAAAGCTTTCAGAGATCTGTCTCTGCCTGTAGGTTGATTATTAGTCTCAGTCACTTAATGAACCTCACGTTGTAGACCACAGGGTATGATGAGGGTTTCCAGTGGGTGGGGCAATTGCTTCCCCCAGGCTATAACTGGCTGGGTAGTAAAGTTCTGCATGAGAAATATGGCTTCTGCAGTATGGGGGGATGACTCAGCACAGGGATCCAGGTAGCTGTCCTTTCAACTCTGTACCCTGAGCCACCAACCCTAAATTCTCCTCACACAGCTCTAGTCGACTGTCCTCCCTCTGCTGAAGTCCAAGCTAAGTGGCTGCACATAAAATTTTGTGCAATGCCCCTTTAAGAAGGTGCCTTGCTTTTCCAGCCATCTCTCCCTGGTAGACAGAAGCCCTGTGACTTTTCACAGCACAATGTTATGTGGGCACCGTTCCCAGTTCCAGTCCTCTGGGCTGGGGAGCCTGGTTGGGGGTTTAGACCCCAAACTTCTCAGAGGGAACTCCCCACAGCTGAGATATCCCTCCCATACTTAACTGCTGCCTGTGGGAGCCCAGCCAGCCCTCTTGTATCTCCACAATTCCTACCAGTCTCGATGTGGCCTCCTCTTTACATCTTTGGTGATAAGGGTTCTCTTTAGCTAGGCTTCAGTTGGTTACTCAGAATGATTTTTTCTATATTTTAGTTGTAATTCTAGTTTGGTCCTGGAGAATGTCAGTGTAGCTTCCACTTAATCCACTGCCATCTTGAAATCCTCTATTTATCACTTTTTTGTCCTTTTTACCTCAGGAAAAAAAAAATTTTTTTTTCATTCTGTTTCTAGCTAAGGCCAAATATCAAATTTGAGACAGATTTTTTTTTCCATCCCAAACTTAAAACAAAGCAAATAAATGCCTAAGTTGCATTCCATTTTGGCATTTTCACTTACTACAACTCCAAGAAACTCCTGGAAGACTAAATCTTTTGAGTGAATCACTATTCTGCCACCTGATTTTACTTCACCTCACTGACATCTTGGCAAGTCATCCATTAGCCCTAGTCACAGAGTTTAATATTAACACATAGACAAAAGTGGGCAGTCTGTTTTGTATATGAACTTAAAATGGTGAGTCACTACTTTTTACTTTTGCTTTTCTTATAATAAAATACATCTAAATATTCTGAGACAAATTATTTCTATATAGTGGTACCTCAAGATACGAGTACCCTAACATACGAGATTTTTGAGATATGAGCTATCGAGCAAGCGATTTTTGCTTTGAAATCCGAGCAACATTTGAGATAGGAGTAATCGTGGGGATCAGCTGGCTGCACGCGACCCACCAGTTTACCTCGACTCAAGCGTCTCATAGTTTCCCATGCCTCAAGGTTACGAAACAAATTAAACCCGTATCTCGAGGTACCACTGTACTTCGTTGGAAAGTTTAGAAAATCCCAGGAATGTATATCAGAATCATCAAGATAGGTGTTTTAAAAAGATACATGTATTTTTTCCCCACTCCACATCTGATGAATCAGGATCTCTCTGGAAAACGCAAAAAATTAAATAACAAGGAAAATGTTAAAAAGAACAGGTTCATCTTGTCAGGTCAGGGCTTTGATTTGACCCACCTAGAAGCCAGTAAGTTAGCCTGCTACTGTTTCATAAATACTGGCAGAGACATGAAACTCAGACAAAAGATTATAACATTCATAGCTCAGCAAGCAGCATGAGCATCATGTTTGTGATGGTTTCCCCTGCCCACAAATCCCATGTGGGTCAAGCAGAACAGCCCAGATAGATTCCTAGACACAAAGTGGGTTATGTTATAGAAGAGGAACACTGAGCTTGGGGATTCTATTGTTTTATCCAGACAGCAAGCAAACACATACTCTTGTACCAAGAGGGAGACTTTACCTCAACCCTCAAGGTTGCTTGTTACAAATGCAACTCCTAGAAATGACCGAGGTAAAGATCAGTTTGAGCCTTGAATTCTTTAAATTAGCAAGGTGTTGGAATTTGAAAGAACCATGAAAGTGTCTCCACACATGAACTAATATGGGAATGTGTCATAAGCTAAAGGTAGAAGATTTGTTTTTAAAGGAAGATGTAGGAACATACTATAGAACAATGTTTCTTGTTCTTGTGTTTTACAAAATAGACATGTATAATCCTAATAAATGCACAAAATATTTTTAGAAGAATATACAAGAAACTTCTTTGGAAGTGGAAATAGGGAATTTGAGAATACGAGGAAGTTTTATTCCACTTTATACCATTCCTTTTGCTTTATTATGAACATATATGTCTTGTTTAGAAATCATAAAAATTCACCTGTTTTTTGTGAGTAGATACTCTGGTCATCTCTTCATTATCTCCTAAGTGTCCACACTTTCCCTCTTCCTTTTCCTAATTAAAAGCAGATTAGGGTGAAAAAAAAAAGCAGATTAGGGTGAGGGAGAGGGTTAGTACATAAGATGTATGATTAATTCTATATGTTTATTTAAAAGCCAGTTTCCTTGGCTTTGAAACATTCTTTTTTTTTTTAATTGATGAAACTCTGCATTGATTTGTTCAGATTCATGTTCAGACTACTTAACCTACTAAGCTAGGCCTTTTTTCCTGGCCCCTGCATACTTTTCCAAAACATTGAAGGACTGGAAATGGTAGTCAGAAAATAAAATTCTGTAGCTTAAAATTTTAGAGTTGGGACAGTTTTGAGCAATGGAAAAGTCCAGAGTCTGGTCATGGCTAAGCAGGACTAAAGGGGAACAGTGGAAAATTACTGGATTTGGAAAGAAACTATGTAACAAAAACATTAGATGTGGATTATGGTATGCAGAATATTGATCACCAAAGGCTTTCCTGTCCCAATCCTGGAGCCTGTGGTTGTTAAAATAACATGGCTAGGTTGCAGATGGAATTAAGGCTGCTAATTAATCTGACTTTGAGATGAAGAGATTATCCTGGATTATGTGGGTAATAACACAGGTCCTTATCAGTGAAAAGGAGGCAGGAGAATCAGTGTAAGAGTGGTACATTATAGGACTTAACCTGGTCACTACTGGTTTTGAAAATGGAGGAAAGGGTCCAAGGCATGTGGCAGTCTCTAAAAGCTGAAAAAAGTAAGGAAATGGATTCTTCCAGAGGTTCAGAAGGAATGCAGCCTACCAACATTTTGATTTTAGCCCAGTGAGACTCATTTCCCCCAGAAATTTAAGAAAATAAATGTGTGTTGTTTTAAGCCACCAACTCTGTGGTAATTTCTTACAGTAGCAACAGGACACTAATGTAGAAATGCCCATAAGTTCCCTCTAAAAGTAAAATAGTAGAAAGTTTAGAGGCCTGGCCCGTGTACTCAGTGGTTGAGTGCTAATCTATGAACCAGGAGTTCACTGTTCCATTCCCAGTCATGGCATATGCCTAGTTGCAGGCTCTTTCCCCCGTGTGGGGCATGAAGGAGGTAGCCAATCAAGGATTTTCTCTCATCATTAATGCTTCCATCTCTCTCTCCCTCTCCATTCTTTTATGAAATCAATAAAAATATATTGTAAAAAAAAAAAGAAAGTTTTGAGCCAGGGACCAAACTCCTTTATTTATAAATCAATTCAACAAATACTTATTGAACCCTTGCTATGGGTCAGCCACAGATCCAGCTGCTCAGGATGCAGCCCTTACAGAGCTTACAATTTATAAATACAGGTACCGACTACGAAGTAAATAGGTAATTAGCCAGTGTGATAAAGCAGAATTCTGTAAACTCCAAAGTAGAGGATATGTGTAATAAACTGGAGAAAGTTTGAAAGTTAGAATGGCAAACTTGGTAAATATTAACATCTTAGTCTATGAAACAAATGCTGAATGCTAGAAAAGGAATGGCATCTAAGAAGTTTACAAGAAAAGCCATGTCCTGGGAATGGGGTTTGTATTCAAAATGGACAGAAAGTGGAAGCGATGATATTGGTAGTGAAAAGTGGGGGCTGTGGATGGTAGTAGTGATGATTATATGAGTGATAATAACAACAGTACCTAACATTGGCTGTGTGTGTACCACATACCAAGCCCTATATCATCTCATTTAATCCTCACAACTTTACAAAGTAGTTACTATTGCTCCCATTTTCCAAATGAAAAAATTGTGACTGAGATTAAGTAACTTGAACATAGTCACACAGCTAATAAATAGATAACCCAGGATCTGAGGCCAAATCCATTCTCTTAATCATTATGCTACAATGATACTGTTCTGGAAAAGTACAGGTAGACCATTAATAATGAAAATAGGATGGCAAAAGACAAAATGGGAAGAGATGGGAGAAAGTGGCAATATGAACTATACAAAGATAAAAATAAGAATGGAGTTATTCTAATTCTTATACTAAAGTAATGATAGGGTAATTTAAATACTCTAACTTAACTAAAAAGAAAAATTATAAATCAAAAGGAGATTTAATTATTTTTAAATGACAGCCATTTCAACAGTGCTTGATTTCTATTCCAAACTTTTGGGTCTTCCCCTCCCCAGAAGTCTCATAAACAATACTTTCTCTCCCATTCATTTATCTAGTTTTAGACTGGATTATTATTGTTTTTAATCCTCACCCAAGGATATGTTTTTTATTGATTTGAGATAGAGAAACATCCATCGGTTGCCTCCCATACTTCCCTGACCAAGGATCAAACCCACAACCTTTTGGTGTTCAGGATAACGCTCAGACCAATTGAGCCACTGGCCAGGGTGCACTGGATTCTCAAAAATTATTAGTTTTCATATTTGATATATACCTCACTGAAAATCCCCAAGGAGCATCTATACAATATATATATTTGACAACCTACAAAATCCCATATCAGCTATACTATAGTTCATCTTTTATCCACAGGGGATATGTTCCAAGACCCCCTGAATCCACAGATAGTACTGAATCCAATATCTTTTACGATTATGTATTTTCCTAAATATACATACCTATGATAAAGTTTAATTTATAAAGTAGGTAAAATAAGAGATTAATAACAATAATAAAATCAAAAAATTATAACTACAGACTATAATAAAAATTATGTGAATATGGCATTAAGTAAAATAAGGGTTATTTGGACACAAGCACTGAGCTACTGTGATAGTTGATCTAATAATTGAGATGGCTAAGGGCTAACAGGCAGGTAACACGTAGTTTGGATTCACATCCAGGGCAGGATAGAGCAGGATGGCACGAGATTTTATCACACTACTCATAACAGCATGCGATTTAAAATTTACTAGTATAAACTGTTTTCTTCTGGAATTTTCCATTTAATATTTTGAAGCTTAGACTGACTATGGGTAATTGAATCTACAGAAACCATGGAAAAAGGGTGACTACTGTATTTTGAAGTGTTTGTTAGTAACACTCTAAGGCTAATAAAAATTACAATTTAAATGTCTAGTAATAAAGGAACAGACATGGTACATTGATACAGTGGACTGTTATGCAAGTCATTAAAATGATAATAACAAACACAAATCTTGATATTAAAGAAAGTTTCTTCAAAGTAAGTACTCGCTCTGGCTGGGTAGTTCAGTTGGTTAGAGCATTGTCCTGATATGCCAAGGTTACAGGTTCTATCCTGGGTCAGGACACATACAAGAGTAAACCAGTGAGTGTATAAATAAGTGAACAACAAAATCGATGTTTCTCTCTCACACACACTCTTTCTTTTCTCTCCCTCTCTTTAAAATCAATCAATAGAAATTTTTTAAAAATCAAAATTAGTACTCAATCTCTAATGAAGAGATTCAGAACATATCTCCCCAAGATGTGCCATTTTGGTATGTAAATTATTCTGAGCTGAAAGCAATCAAGACTCTCACGAAAAACTTTTCCTCACTCTTAAAGAATTTAAAATAGGGGCCTTGTTCATAATCAAGTTATCATCAGAAATAATTTATATGACCAATTCATAGGCAGGGCAAACTTCTATTTACTGAATATCTCTTACCATGCTAAGAATGACCTTCCTCCCCTTTGAAGACCTATGGTGCCTATGGCATCCTTAGCTGAGAATATCATATATACTTCATTTTCCTGAAACTCTCATGTATGTGGGGTTCTCAGATATATGTAATTAGATTTGGTCATCTTCTCTTAACCTGTCTCATGTCTATTTGATTAGAATAGCTGAAAGAAGGTAGAAGGGCAGAAGAAAGTTTTTTCCTCCTTCCTAATAACAAACCCAGCTTTTTATATTAAATTTTTTAAAAGTCTTAAATTTTTAAACATTTATTTGTAATCTGTTAAAAACAAATTTTATTTGAAAATAAATAAATAAATAAAACAAGAACTAACAGCCTGACTGAAAATCTTCTACTTACAAAAAGTAATAATAAGCTATCAAGTAAAAAGAATAAAGAACTTCAAAACCATGAAGAAAATAAAGAGCTTTCTCAAAGCCATTAATGATATGTAGAGCCAGGGTGGAGGTTGGAGCAGTGGTTAACAGACAGGAAATAAAAATGCATAACATTATTAATAACGTTTTACTATTTATAAAACATTTCACATAGGAATTAGAAAACTATTTCAAGAGATATTTTATCATAAAAAGCAAATCCCCTGTAAACACACAGACCTTACACCCTTCACAAAAGTTAACTCAAAATGGATCACAGACCTAAATGTAAAATGCAAAATTATAAAACTTGAGAAGATAACATACTAGAAAAACTAGATGGCCTTGGTTATGACAATGACTTTTTAGATACAACACCAAAGGCATAATCCATGAATCAAATCAATGATAAACTGGACTTCATTAAAATTATAAATTGTGCTACAAAAGACAATATCGAGATAATGAGAAGACAACCTATAGACTGGGAGAAAATATTTATAAAAGACACATCTGGCCAAAACTGGTTTGGCTCAGTGGATAGAGCGTCAGCCTGCGGACTGAAAGGTCCCTGGTTCGATTCCGGTCGGGGGCATGTACCTTGGTTGCGGGCACATCTCCAGTGTGGGACGTGCAGGAGGCAGCTGATTGATGTCTCTCTCTCATCAATGTTTCTAACTCTCTATCCCTCTCCCTTCCTCTCTTTAAAAAATCAATAAAATATATAAAAAAAAGACACATCTGATGAAAAATTGTTATCCAAATATATGAACAACTCTTTAAACTCAACAACAAAACAAACAACCTGACTAAAATATAGGCCAAAAACCTTAACAGATATCTCACTAAATAAGGGATACAGATAGCAAAGAAAAGGATCCACCACATCATATATCATCAGGGAAATGCAAATGAAAACAACAGTAAGATACCACTATTAGAACATGCCTATTAGAATGGCCAAAATCCAGAATCCTGACGCCACATACCGAGGAGGATGTACAGCCACTTTGGAAGACAGTTTGCCGATTCCTTACAAAACTATATATACTCTTACCATACAATCCAGCAATCATGCTTCTTGGTATTTACCCAAAGAACATGAAAACTTATGTCCACACAAAATCTGCACACAGATGTTTATAGCAGCTTCATTCATAATTGCCATAACCTGGAAGTAACCAAGATATCCTTCAGTAGGAGAATGGATAAATAAACTGTGGTACATCCAACAATGGGATTTTATTCAGTGTTAAAAAGAAATGAGCTATGAAGTCATAAAAGGACCTTTCTTTCCTCTGTGTCGTCTCCCTTGTCCTTAAGCATAAATTTAATAAAATCTGTCTGACAATTTCCTTTTGATTTCTAGCTTGGGGAACCCAAGAAGCCCAATGCTGATAAGAATTCCACCCAACTTCCCTTTCTGACATGTGAAACACAAATTCGCATCCTGCAAGCTTGTCCATTTGGAATGTCTTGGCTTGGCAAATGTAGAGAGACTAATCAATGGCATGTCTGCTGTCTGTTTTGCAAGCTGGACCTAGGCCAGAACAGGGTTTCTGAAATCCCCCTTGGAGACTGCCTAATGGTAACTCATGTTCATTCTGACATAAGTATTCCTCCCCAGTTTTCTGCTACGTGCTGGTTCTTGGAACAGGTTGTTGTCCTGACCAAACATGGAATTTCCATACCTGGTGGCATTCACCTACTTGTACCCATGACTATCACCCCTTTACCTCATATAATTCTCTGGCATCTGCCAACTAAAGTAGCGAGGGGACTAATTTTGTAGTGCAGTCACCCAAGACATACCTCGTACGTATGTTTCCCTTAATAAACTCTACTAGTTATCAGGTTGGACTGACCAGCTTCTTTCTTCAGTCTTTCCCTGCTCTCCACTTACAGAGGTAGATTTCAGTCTCAGGTTTTCATTAGGTCTGCATGTGTGAACAATAAAAACCTACTTACTCTTCATGTCTCAGTACAAATGCAATCTGCCCTGTAAACCATTCCCTCACTTCCCTATTTAGAGCCGGCTCCCCTCTTCAGTCTTGGTAGATGTCTTCTGGCATATTGTACTTGACTCTACCATCTAATTGTACTTTAACTGTTTAAATCCCTAGTATTTGTCCCATTAGAAAGTAAGGACTATGTTCTATTCTTTCTGTATCTCCAGTGCGAAATACACAACTTCATCCACAGTAAAAAAGACATCAAAAAAGGAAAAAAGCCCGACTAGTGTGGCTCAGTGATTGAGTGTCAACCTATGAACCAAGAGATCACAGTTCAATTCCTGGTCAGGGTACATGCCTAGGTTGTGGGTTCTATCCCAAGTGGGGGCAGCAGTCAGCTGATCAATGATACTCCCTCATCATTGATGTTTATATATATATCTCTCCCTTCCTCTCTGAATAAAAAGTTTTTTCAAAAGAAAAAGAAAATGGGTATGAATGACGGGAATTTAAGGATTTGCAAGTCTTTCTGTGGAAAACCTGAAACAACCTTTTAGCAGAATTATTGGCAAGTGGAGAACTTGCATAGCATATGCAGAATACAATAATAATTTTATAAGAACAGGGGATAAACTTTATGCTTAAAAAAAGATTGAAGGAAAGCACCAAAATATTAAAACTGATGAGGTAGAATGATGAAAAACCACAAGTAATCTCCCCGCTTTTCCTCTTAAAAGATGAAGGCTGTATATATTTACTAACACATTGGCTTATATGATTACTAGAGGTCCAGTGCATGAATTTGTGCATGGATGAGATTCCTAAGCCTGGCCGGCAATCAGAACCAGTCAGAGGGGTAGGGGGGAGTGGGGATGCCCAATTGGCCAGGGAGAGGAGGGAGCGCAGGAGGTTGGCCGGCTGCAGGAGGTTAGGTGGCTGCAGGAGGTTGGCTGTGGGAGCACACTGACCACCAGGGAGCAGCTCCTGCTTTGAGCATCTGCCCCCTGGTGGTCAGTGCACATCATAGCAACTGGTCGTTTGGCCAATCAGTCATTTGGCCAACTGGTCATAACCGTCACTTAGGCTTTTACATATATAGACTAGTGAACCGGTGCATGAAATTCATACATGAGGGGCGTGTTCCCTCAGCTCAGCCTGCACCCTCTCCAATTGGGCACCTGGGACCACTGCCTCCTAACCGCTCACCTGCCTGCCTGCCTGCCTGATTGCTCCTAACTGCCTCTGCCTGCCTGATTGCCCCAACCCCTCTGCCTGCCTACCTGATTGCTCCAAGCCCAAATTCATTAGTCAACAGAGCCAAATATCAACAGTACAATTGAAATTTCTTAGGCGACCCTGCTAGCAGTTCTCAACCTGTGGGTTGGGACTGCTGCTGTAGAGCCTAAGACCATCAGAAAACACAGATATTTACATTACAATTCATTAACAGTAACAAAATTATAGTTATGAAGTAGCAACGAACTGTATTATAGAAAGATTGAGAACTACTGTCTTACACCAAACAGCTGTTGCCCCTAAAACCCCTCCTCA
>PVJN01005130.1:29285-84566 GCA_004026805.1 Lasiurus borealis | reverse complement strand
AATTACCAATAAAAATACACATGTTAACATAAAAATTTATTATGTTACTGTTATTAACAATGTGATAAATTAGTTATGGTATAGAATTTCATAGTAGAAAGTATAAGGCAAGATCATTCAAGTCAAATCAATTTATGACTTACAAAAGGAAATTATTATATTGTTAGTCTGCATACCAACAGTTATTTTCTGCCCTATTATAACATTTTAAGAAAACTAAAATATCTATACTAATAAAAGGGTAATATGCTAATTAGACTGGGAGATCTTCCAGGAGACTTTTCAGAAGTTCTTCTGGACAAAGCCATGGTGGGGCTGAGATAGAGGAGGTTAGAGGCCAAGAGGGCAGGGCAGAGGTGAGTGATCAAGCCGGGATGGGATGGCAATTGTGGGTGATCAGCCTGGTGAGGGGCAGGGCCATTGGGGGTAAGCAGACCAGCAAGGGGGCCAGTTGGGGGTGAGCAGGACATCAGTAGGGGTCAGTTGGAGGTGATCAGAACAGCAGGGGCCTTTTTAGAGTGAGCAGGTCAGCTTGGGGGGGGGGGCAGTTGGAGATGAGCAGGCTGGAAGGAGGGGCAGTTGGGGGGAGCACACTGGCACAGGTCGCAGTTAGGGATGATAAGGTTGGTAGGGGGCATTTCGGGGTGAACAGGCAGTGGCAGGGGCAATTGGGTATGAGCAGGCTGGCAGGCAGAATGGTTAGGGGCAATCGGGCAGGCAGGCAGGCAGGCAGGTGAGCAGTTAGGAGCCAGCATTCCCAGATTGCAGAGGGATGTCCAACTGCCAGTTTAGGCCTGATCCCTTTAAACCTGCAGTAGGATATCCTTCAAGGGGTCCCAGATTAAAGAGGGTGCAGGCTGGGCTGAGGAATACCCCCCACCCCCCGTGCACAAATTTCACTCACTGGGCCACTAGTGTATACACAAGTGATATATAGTATATGTAAGGGGTAGGGCAAAAGTAGATTTATAATTATTTTATTATTCATCTAAAGATTTTCTCATCCAGAATAGCTTTGATACCCAGGGAACGTTAAGCAATGTCTGGAGACCTTTTTGGCCGTCATAACTGAGGAATGGTCCTGATATCTTATGAATACAGGGCAGAGATGCTGCTAAGCTTGCTGCAAGGCATGCACTGGACAATCTCCCATGACAGAGTTATTTGATCCATGTAGTCAATGGAGTTACTATGGACTGGTTATTTGGTTCCCTTCAAAATTCATATGTTGAGCCATTCTACCTCGTTCTTCAAATGATGGTATTGGGAGGTGAAGCCTTTGGGAGAGGTTTAGGATTAAGTGAGGTCACGAGACCAGACCCTCATGATTAGGATTAGTGCCAGTGTCCATAGGAGACATATGAGACAGCTTGCTGCTCTCTACTCTCCACCATCTGAAGATGCCATGAAAAGTTCATTGTTTGGACCCAGATGAGGGGTCTACCAGATGTCAACCATGCTGGTGCCCTGATGTTGGACTTCCAGTCTCTAAAACTGTGGGAAGTAAATTTGTTATTTCTAAGCTACACAGTCAATGGTACTTTGTTGGAGCAGCCAGAGCAGACTAAGTTCAGAGCCTTCTATTGGATCATATTGCAATGCTCTATTCAAACCATAGTTTTATCTTATTCTAGGAAAAAAGTAGTAAATTTTATCTATTTGAAGATAACATGATATTACATATAGAAAATATTAATGTTTTTTTTTTGTTTTGTTTTGTTTTGTTTTTTACCAAGACCATTAAACAAATTCACTTAAATTTGCAGGATATAAAATTAATATTAAAAAAATTGATTATAATTCTATACAGTCATAACAAACTATCAGAAGGATAAATGATGAAAGCAATACCATTTACAATGCAATTAAAATAAAAAAACACCCAAATATTAATTTAACTAAGGAAGTGAAAAACATGTACATTGAGAACTATAAAACTTTAATGAAAGAAGTGAAAGACAGCACAAATAACTTAAAACATATTCTATACTCATGGATCACAATACATAATATTGTTAAAATATCCATTGGAGCAATCCATGGATTCAATGCAATTTCTATAAAAATTTCAAAGACATTTTTCATAGAAATAAAACAAATAATCCTGAAATTTGTGTGGAATTACTATAAGAGACCCCAAATAGTCAAAGCAATCTTGAGAAAGAAGAACAAAGCTGGAGTCATCAATGCTTCCTAATTTTAACCTATATTATCCTATATAAGAAAAGGATAATATGCAAATTGACTGTCACGGCCTTGTACAAGATGGCCACCTCCATGTGGTCAAAGATGGCTGGGACAGGAGGGTAGTTGGGGGTGACCAGGCCTACAGGAAAGGACAGTTGAGAGTGACTGGGCCATCAGGGGAGGATAGTTGGGCCGATCAGGTCAGCAAGAGAAGGCAATTGGGGGCAACTTGGCCACCAGGGGACAGTTAGGTGTTGATCAGGCTGGCAGGGGAATGGGTAGGGGGTGATCAGGCTGGTAGGCAGAAGTGGTTAGGGACAATCAGGCTGGCAGGCAAGTGGTTAGGAGCCAGCAGTCCCAGATTGTAAGAGGGATGTCCAACTGCCAGATTTAGGCCCAATCCCAAGGGGTTCCAGATTGAAGAGAGTGTAGGCTGGGCTGAGGGACACATCTCCCAAGTGCATGAATTTCATGCACTGGGCTCTAGTAAAACTATAGTTATAAAAAAATTGGTAATGGCATATTGGTAATGGAATGATATTCCTAATACCTACCTGGCACTGTACATATTACAATATTATTGACTATGTATTGTATTTTAAAACCCCATGACTATTTTGTAATTACCAATTTGTGGTTCTTAATACCTTCACTTTTTTCACCTAGCGCCCCTCCCTCCTTGATGATCATTAGTGTGTTCTCTGTATCTATGAAACTCTTTCTATTTTGTTTGTTCATTTATTATGCTCCTTAGAGTCCACCAACAAGTGAAATTATATGTTATTGTAGTGTAAGGTAGTACCAAGAATGGCAGATGCAGCTTATAATTGTTAAGGTCATTGAGCTACAAAGACTATTGAATGCTAGCCTAAGCAGGTCTGGAATGCTATGTTTAGAACCCTGGCTGAGAAAACTTAGTATAGAAAACTCTGTATGGATAGATCCTTTCTAAGATTCTAACTCTGAACCCTTAGAGTCTTTAGAGGAAGCTTATCCTTTTCTATTAAGCATTAGCAATTCTCCAATTTGGGAATACAATGCTTAGGCCCCTTCTCTGCAAGGCAACAGGTGTCACATCATCTCTTCTGGCAGCCAGATTATTAAGTACATTTAAATTCCAGAGTAACCTAGATGGATATATGGCCAATTTGATGACCCATGAGATCATCATTAAACTGAGGGACTCTAGCAACAATTCCTTGTAGGACAAAATGATACATCTATAATTGAGCCAGAAAAGGACCAGAAGGCGTAAGCAAATTGCTTGAGCATGTACCTAGATTCCCATGTCACACACTACATTTGCATTCCTCTCTCACCTTGTATCTGTGGGTATATCGAGGGGATGTAGAAAATTAAACCTTGGTGTATGGACAGATTGGATTCATATATAAAACAAAGCAAAAATAAATAGAGGCTCCCCTACAGCCACATTGAGTGGTAACTGAATGACAGCAAGTGAAAATCTTCTCAATATACAAACTTCTATTATTACAACTGTTCCTTCACTTTAAGAGAAAGGGGATGTGGCCAGAGATGAGAATACCTGTGGGATTACTGGCAGTGTGAATGGCCTGAAAGTTGAAGGACTGGCATATCAGATGAAAGGAGGTCTGGAGAGAGGCATGTGGGTGGACAACTGTAAATGGGCCTCAAGTGTAGGAATCATCATGTTTGATATGAATGTCTAACAAAGAGCACTCCCCTTGGAAGAGTAATGAACAGTTAAGTAGTCAATATCACTCAGTTGATTGATATTAAATAGCCTTTATCATTGGTTATACCACATCTGGCATGGGATGTAGGTACAGAAATATAATTGTTGGGTTAGAGATGGAGACCACACATAAGCCCAACATCATGGACTTTCGTCATCTAACTTCTGCCTCCTCAGAATGTTCAATCTCTCAGAAAGAAAGACCATTTTTGAAATACCCATAAGGCACTTTTTCTTCAGAAGAAAAAAACATTCGTTTGGTGGCAAGTTGATTCTATTAGGTTCTTCCACCCAGGAAGGGGTAACAAGTCATTCTTACAGGGATTGGCATTTATTTGGGGTTTGGGTTTGTTTTGTTTTAGCTGCTGAACCTCAACCAGCACCACTACCTAGGGACTTAAAGTGCCTGATATGCAGACATAAAATTTCACAGAACATAATGTCTAGCTAGGAACATATTCACACTGAAGGAGGTTTAAGACAATCCAACTGACACGTACACTCAATAGAAAATAATTAGTGTAGTTATTTCTTGAGGAAGGAAGCCCAATAAAATTCACATTACCATTACACACATCTTAAGCTGTCCCAATGGGCCCATGAAAATTCAGAATTACAGTGGAAGTGCCCTCTATATAATAATTGTAGTAGAGTTTTAAGTGCTAGCTAGAAGGCTAAACATAGAATCCAAACGTGTAATCATGTTTTCTAAATACAGATCACGACTTAAACTTTATTAAACATTATATTAAAAATTTAGATGGATGAGCAGAATTAAACATGTTGAAAAGTATATAAGCAAAATAAATATGACTTGCCAATTGAGTCATCAAATATATTTTCTGTTAGGAAAAAAAAAAAAGGTAACCAGAAAGATAAACTATCAGATTAACAATCATTTTCACTCTCGATTCTCACAGATAATACTAATCCACAAAATTGTGTGCCACAGGAAATAGGAAGATAGACAAATGTGGACATACAATGAATTAACTAACAAATGCATAATTTCAGGTCTGAGGAAGTTAAGAGAAATTATGTTTACCCAAAATATATAGCATAATGTGCTGAAATGCTACATGAAGTTTCACCACTTGCTTTTTGTTTCAGAGCAATGTTCTCTATTTGCATACTTTGTGCATATTATATTTAAGTTCAATGTTTTTAGAGATAGATTAGAGGTAAAGGTACTGCTTCCAAAAGTAGTTAGAGACAATCACATACATGTATACAGGGTGACCCCCAACATGTATAAACACTTTAACAGGCCCTGCTGGCATGTCTCAGTGGTTGAACATCGACCTATATACCAGGAGATCAAGGTTAGATTCCTGGTCAGGGTACATGCCCATGTTGTGGGCTTGATCTCCAATGTGGGGCATGCAGGAGGCAGCTGATCAATGATTCTCATCATTGATGATTCTATCTCTCTCTTCTTTCCTCCCTTCCTCTGTGAGATCAATATAATTATATTTTTATAAAAAATGACACTCTTTAACAGCTGATAGCTCAGTTTTGAAAGTGAAATGTATTTTAACAAACACTGCATTTATAATTATTCAAAGTGTGTGTAGACATTTTTGGGGACACCCTGTATATTGTTGAGAAATGTACATAATCCTATCAACAAAATTGATACCAATGCAGGAGTGGACAATTTTATATTTGAGTAAGTTTTAACAGATCACATGCAGGTAAAGTAAAACAAGAATGGTTACAAAATAGATCCAGAGACAGAGAAGCATGGAACAGACTGTAGAATCTCAGAGGAAATGTGGGGGTGGGTGGGTGGGTGGGTGGGTGGGAAGACCTCCACAAAAGAACTTGTATGCATATATGCATAACTCATAAACCCAGAAAGTAGCATTGTGAAGGCCTACAAGGTGAGGGTGAGGTAAGGGCAATTTAGAAGGGTCAAAGGGGAAAAATGGGGACACATGTAATACTTTTAACAATAAAAAATTTTAAAAAGAATGGTTACAGAATCTGGACAGAATTTAATGCAGTTCATACAGAAAAGCAAAAACAAAAAGAAGAGAAAATAATAAAAATTTCTCTCATTTCTTTGAGAAAGAAAATACACTCTATGATTGTTTCTAATACTCCTCTTGGGGGCCTTGCACATTGACCTTAGAGATTTGTGTTTACAGTGAGAAGAATCAGAAGGCCATAGGCATTATGTTGTAAAATTCAAGAAGACAGTTTAAGATAAAAGAGTGGGGGTGAAAGTTCTTCCCTCTTCTTTAAACAAAAAAGGTTTAATCCCCAGCCACTTTTCATGCACACATACTAGTACACACACATTTTTACTAAGGCCATGTAAAATATAGGTAGAAAATATTAAAATATTTATGCTGTTTTTTTTCACTCCCATATTTTTTGTGTCAATGCTCTTAAGTTCTCACCTGATATTGTTTGAATATAAAAATAAATTTTTTATTAATATGAACAGATGGAATGGGTTTCCTCACCAGCTGTGTAGCTGTTTCTTTAAGAGATTCCCCCCTCCCCCCGAACAAAAGAATTGAGTGAGAATTCTGTTAAATGAAGTTGGCTCATTTAATAGATTGGTTCATATTGGAAATAAAAACCACTCTTCAATGCCACAGGAAGAGTGCCTTTTTTCTGAAGAACCTCTCCCACAGAGCCCAGTCCCTTCCCAGGTTGATCCTATCTTTATGATTGCAACCTGCAGACCAACACCAGGGTCGCCAGTGCTCTTATTTTCATGAAAATGTGGACTAGGCCAAAGATCTCTTCTGTTATTCATATTTAGTCCTTTGTTTAATCATCTGCATTTCTGTCACCCAGCACATTTTGCTTTCCATACCAAAGGTAACTCTCACAGTCTCTTGACACCTGCATTGTCAGCCAGTGGCACTTTTGTCTTCTAAAATGAAAACAAACAGAAAACACAGGTCTTCTCCTCTTTCTCCCTTTTCTGTTCTTCAGAGGGTTATACATTTACCAGTTCTCTCTGTCATATTTTCTGTCATTTCCTTGAGATTTTGGTAGAAGGGAAAAGAGGGGTTGGTAGTTGTCATCTTCAATCAGAATCCTAAACTATAATTCTGATGTGTGTGCCTCCTGATGCTTTATTTCCTCTGCCTGGAATACTTTTTCTTCCCTGCTGTTTCCCTAACATATACCTGAAAAAGTCTTAGGTAAATGTGAAGACACAATGAATTCTCCCTCTAGAGTGACACTTGAAATCTATTCCCGTATTTGAGGAATACATCCCTGTATAGTTCTTAGGGGGAAGCAGCACCCTGCTTTCTACTACCAAAGTCAAAAGTCTCAGATGCTAGACTTCTTTTTCCCTTTGACAACTGACACATTTAGGATGTTATCTAACCTAAAATTTGCCAATTTGTAATATTACCTCGGGCTATAATATGTGTATATATATATATATATATATATATATATATATATATATTATTGATTTTATATATATATTATTGATTATATATATATATGTATATATATACATATATATATGTATATATATACATATATATATATATATATATATTATTGATTTTTTACAGAGAGGAAGGGAGAGGAATAGAGAGTTAGAAACATCGATGAGAGAGAAACATCAACCAGTTGCCTCCTGCACACCTCCTACTGGGGATGTGCCTGCAACCAAGGTACATGCCCTTGACCGGAATCAAACCTGGGACCTTTCAGTCGCAGGCTGACGCTCTATCCACTGAGCCAAACCGGTTTCAGCACATTGGGCTTTGAATTCAGATAATGGTACATGGAAGCATCATATTAGCTACAGAATGTATATCTATAAAGTTCACATTCTGTATATTTAAGACTAGTTGATTTCTGATATTTTCAACCAAGGTTGAACACAAACTTTGGTACAGAGCTTCCAGCAAGGGATCCTCAAGAAGTCCCTACTTTGAGTTTGGGTATTCTGCTTAATTCAGACTGAATGCAGTACAGATTAGTGTCAGTATTAGGACCTGACAGTCTAAGACTTGCACTAATGAAAGTATTCATTAAATCGATATAGAGAATCTACTAGAATGAGGCACTCATTGAAGCCTCTGGGGTTCTCCTGGGCTACTCCTTACATAAAGAAAAGGACAGGAGAATTTTAATAACTGCGGGATGGATTGGCTGCCACCAATGACATAGAAAAAGACAGTACCAAGCTAAAATCCGTGTTATTCATCAACCGGGGAACTACTAGTGACCTGTCTAAATAATAGCTCATGTAGCCTCAGGTAAAGAAAGCAAATGAAAAAATTTATCTTGTAATTTGCTGAATTGCTGGTCCATTCATTCAAGTGAAGATGCTAGTCACTATTAACATACCATAATAGCTTTAGATACCACTCTGTAAAAAGAAGCAAAAATCACTGACCTCAATTTCTTTGGGAAGCTAGGTGTGTGTCACCTTGTCACACTCAGAACCAAGGGACACACACCCAGCTTTCCAAAGGATTCTCACTGGGAGCAGTAGTGAGAGCCAGGAGATGCACCAGACCCACACGACTGGTCAGGCCCTAGCGAAATTCCACTGCTATTTATCGACCATGTGCACCAGGGTGTGAACTTTGTTCCTGCACCCACCTGAAAGGGTTTCAGCTGTTTTGAACCACTGTTTGTAGGAATAATTGAAGGAGGACCACTGAGAGGCTCTCCTGTTCAAAATATTTTTAAAAAAAGGTAGAAAATAATGGTTAATCTTTGGGCCTATCTCTGGGCCTGATCCACAGCCTCAGCACCAGCTGCTGATGAGGCTCTGCCTCTCTCTCTCTCTCTCCCTGGACCTCACTAGCAGCTGCAGCAGCTATGGATCAGTCCCTGCCTCATTCTCTGGGCCTCTCTCTGGGCTTGATTCACAGTGACCATGAAAGCAGTGAGGTCATTAGGCCTTTGGCCCAGCCGCAGGCCAGAGGCTAACAACCTCTCCATGCTTGCCTAGCCCCTCACAACTCCCCGATACCCCCCCCCCCTACCTGCCAGCTGCCAAACTTGCTGGGATAGAAGCCTGTGGGCTGTGGGCAAGGGACCGAGAGCTGCACCATGCACTTCCTGATGACCAGTTATCTATCTGGTCATTTAGGTCATGATGGCCCCTGTCCTTTTATAATGTAGATATACACATACAGTGGTATGTCAAGATACGAGTTTAATTCACTCCATAACCTTGAGGCGTGGGAAACTATGAGATGTTCGAGTCGAGGTAAACTGGTGGGTCGTGTGCAGCCGGCCTATCCATGTGATTACTCCTATCTCACATGTTGCTCAAATCGCTCGCTTGACGGCTCATATCTCAAAAATCTCGTATGTTAGGGCACTCGTATCTCGAGGTACCACTGTATACATATATATTATTGTTCTGTTTCTCTTGAGAATCCATACTAATACAAATAAGAATCTGTTTCAATGCACATTCTGATTTATTAATGTTGAGGGTGGAGGGATGGCAGCTCTGATTGTGCATTCCCTACAAACACCAGATGATGCAAATACTTGAGAAACAAGTAGCAAATATATTAAGGGTTTTCCTTTTTTTATAACAGATTATGGAATTGTAGCAATGGCCCCGTTAGTATAAAATACTCACTTTCTGTAAACCGTAAACTTTAGTTTTAAAAACAAATTGAGATAACCTGTATTCCATAATTTTTTCAGTTTGTTTAAAAAAATGTAAATTTGTTAACCCAAAAATTACTCTACAATTTGTTTTAGGAAATTCTTTTTGTTTGTTTGTTTGTTTGTTTGTTTTTATTAATCCTCACCTGAGGATATTTTTCCATTGATTTTTTTAGAAAGAGGGGAGAGGAGTGGAGAAATAGACAGAAACATCAATATGAGAGAGATACATCGATTGGTTGCTTCCCACATGTGCCCCAGCCAGGGCCTTGGATCAAGCCACCACCAGAATAGAACCTGAGACCTTTCAGTCTGTAAGCTGACACCCTATCCACTGAGCCAAACTGGTTAGAACAATGGTTCTCAACCTTTTTAATGACTTGACCCTTGTTGTGGTGATCCCAGCCATAAAATTATTTTCACTGCTATTTCATAACTGTAATTTTGCTACTGTTATGAATCATAATGTAAATATCTGTGTTTCCCAATAGTCTTAGGAGATCCCCGTGAAAGAGTCATTCGACCCCCCAAGGGGTCGAGACCCACAGGTTGAGAACCTCTGGGCTAGAACCTGCTTGAGGAAATTATTAAAACCCAACATGAAGAAGACAGAAGCCTCACAAACTTTGGTCTGTCCCAATCACTTGTCTGCCTTAAAAGATATACCTTAACCCATATGAGCCAAGACTCCCCAGAACTCTAGATATGCCCCACTCTGACTTCCCCCTACTGTTCAAAGGCTCTGTTAAGGTAGTCTTTCCCCTTCCTGCAGTGAGGCAAATAAACCAAGGTTTGCTTTGTACAAGTTGTCTGGGATAAATCATAGAGTTGTGTGTGTATGTTTTGTTTTAATCATAGCTTAAATGAAAACACATTTGTGGTAATGAAATACAACATGTGTTATTCCAACAATGTAGATAAGTTGGTTTAGTTATAATAAGAAAATCAATGATTATCTCTGCATAAATGTAGATAATAGCAACTAAAGTAGGACTACTACCTGACCTACAGTGAATGCTAGATGCTATTTTTTTAAAGGTGTGTTAGAAAATCTATAATGTTAATTCCTGCCAACATGGCACAGTGATTGAGCATCAACCTATGAACCAGGAGGTCATGGTTCAATTCCTGATAAAGGCACATGCCTGGATTGCAGGCTTGATCCCAAGTGTGGGGCATGCAGTGTCAGAAACCAAATATTGTTCTCACCAAATGGATGTAAAGGTCAAAGCTGATTACTCATTGTTTAGTTGAAACTATCTGTTTGTATCATGTTAATTTCTGTTATTTCCTGCCTAAAGGCTAGAAGTGTGTCCCAAAGCCTTAATAAAAGGGAGAAAAATGCCAGAACAAATGGCAGTCCTTTCCACTAGAGGAAGGCTCCCGCCTGGCCCCCCAATATCGCCAAATTAATGTTTTCTAGTCTCTCATTTCGTTTGCGTGCGGCCTCTTTCAGAACCCGAACCCTGACCTGGGAACCCTGAACCACGCGGGACGTGGAAAGAGGTTCCCACAATGCAGAAGGCAGCCGATCAATGATTCTGTCTCATCATTGATGTTTCTATATCCTTCTCCCTTCCTCTCTGAAATCAATAAATATATAAATATTAAAAGAAAGAAAATCAGTGGTGTTAAAGTATACATTTAGAATCTCTGAAATGTTTTTCTCCATCATCTATTACTAGATGTCATGTGGACATATATGCTCTGTATAGTAAGGAATGGAAACCTGAGACTAGGATTAAACTAGGAGAATTCCAAAGGCTCAGAGCAGAACTGGCTACCTAATTGGTAGGGGCAGTGCAAAACTAATCTATGTTGAAAAATTAAAATTTCAAGATGCATTAAACCAATCATGGGGCCCTTTGAAATTTGGGTCACATGCCCAGGAAAATGGCCCTGGTCACCACATCTGACACATTGAAACCTGAGTCTCCATTGCTGCAGGGTAGCCTTGTGGCTAAGAGCATGGGTTGGGGTTTGCTTATCTCTTTCAAATCTCAGCTTCACCATTGACATTTTCATGGCATTGGGCAAGTTAAGTAACTACTACGAGCCTAACTTCCCCAAGTGTAAATGATAAATGGGGAAAATAATAGTACCTATGAAATAGTGATGTTGAGAGAATTAAATCAGTTTAAAATACACAAAGTGCTAAAAGGAGATAAACTGATGGGCCTGGGAGACTTATTTCTTCTCTTCATTAGGTCATTTAGCAAAAGGCTAGTTAAACAGAATCTCTGACTAATGGCATCGATATTACAATTTCAACTCTCTAGTTGAGCTCCACAGCTCAGTTTCCTGAAGATTTATTCCTGTGCCAGAAGTTTTCAGTCCATTATTACATAGTGGGATGTATGGTCTATTTTTCACAGTGACTATTATAAGAAATCTGGGAACTGCAGATAGGGGGGGATTCAAATTCTATAATTACAGATATTGGTGAAATAACATTGTCTTTGTGCTAGAGTTTCTGGATTCACAATGGTAGTATAAACAACTGCAAGTGGTTCACATTATTAATCAGGTGGCACTGATAGCCTATGCTAAATCAAATGAGAATGCCAGCAAATCCAAGTATTATGCTGAGCAATATATCTGAAGAATTTTGATAGAAAATGTTGGGGCAAATTTAATATAGCCCACCCACTTCATAAAGATACTCCATGGGAGGGCCTAGAAGAGTGTCATCATCTTTGAAAAGAGATGCCATGCACTTTTATATATCCTGGTAGAATGCTCTGTAGTTGAAATGCTTTCAATCCAACTGCATTAAAGAGAATGAAAGGACCCTAAGCGCGTAGAGATCAAATAGCGGAGTGTGACTCCTAGGCCAAGTGGGTGTGGTTGCCACAATAGATTTCAGAGCTGGCACAGTCACCACAATAGCCTGCCTTAAAGGGTCTTTGTAGAGGCTAATTGTTCATAACCCGAAAGACTTAGATAGTGGGCAGGCTCCCGAAAGTCATCTTTATATTAGCTACAAATTATTTTTTTGACTGTATAACTGAGAAACATGTATGTATGTGTGTGTAGGGTTCTAACTCATTTTCAGGAATGTGTGAATTCAGAGTTTTAGAACTCACTGAATGAAAGGGAGATAGCCCTGTGAGACTCTCCTTTAATAAGTTGTGCTGTACGGACTTTGGTACTTCCCCTTAGCCTTTCTCAGTGAAACCAGGGAACTTTCTTCAAGGTACCTATGCATATATATAGAGAAATGCTAAGATATTTAAAGGAATTTTAAACACAGACTCACAAGTAACACGTTAGATATTGTCACATTTTTATGTGAAACAGCTGTATTAGCTCCACATACTTTTCAAATTATTATTATGATTATCATGAATATTATAATTAATGTGGTGAAGAACATGGAAACACTTTAGAAAACATGGTTGAGAAATAGAATATTTTTATATCCATTCATCTTCCCTTTTTATGTCTTGTCTAATCTATTTGATCAGAATAGTTTGTCATTTTAAATTTACATTTAGAAAAGTTTGAAAGATTCTAGCTATTAATTTATTTTCAGCTATATTTGTACTAATTATTTTCTATAATTTAGAGATTGTTTTAATAGACTCTTTTCTAGAATAGCTTCAGGTTCACAGCAACATTGAACAAAAACTGCACACAATTTCCATATACTACTTGTCCCTAATACACAGCCACTATCAACATCCATCACCAGGTTGCACATTTGTTACATGTGATGAATCTTCATTGACATGTCACTATCACCCTAAGTCCATAGTTTGCACTAAAGGTTCACTTTTGGTGCTGCACTTACTATGGGTTTTGACAAATGTGTAATGTATATCAATCCAATATCCTACATAATAAAAGCCTAATGTGCAAATCAACTGAATGGCAAAACGACCAGGTGGTGGGGGTGGGGCTGGGGAGCAGATGACTCCAGGCTTGCCAAGGCAGGTGCCAGCAGAGAGAGAGGACAACAATTGGGAAGGGTGGTGGGAACTGGCAGTGGCAGCAGTGGGGTGATGGAGGGCAGAGCCAGCCACTCCCTGGTGGCACTGGCCCCCAATCAGCTCGCCAGTCAGCTCCCACAGATGGAGGCAGACTGCAGCTTAGGCCTGCTCCCCACCTAAGCTGTTAGTCAGACATCCCCTGAGGGCACCCAGACTGTGAAAAGGCACAGGCTGGGCTGAGGGACCCCCCCTCTGCCTCCAAGTGCATGAATTTTCATGCAGCAGGCCTCTAGTTATAATATAACACAGAATAGTTTCACTGCCCTAGAAAGCTCTTTGTGACTTGCCTCTTCATCCTCCTTTCTCTGCTTGCCCAAGTGTAGTTCATTTTTCTTGTAGAAGAGAGGCAAACAACAGAACATACATGTAAAGGAGTAAATTGCTTCTTGATGAAATAAAATAGAGTGGGGTGAGTGGATTAGGAATTTGAGGGCAAGAGGGCAGATTGTATTTTGAAATGCAAAGACTTGAGCGAGAAAAGGGAGTTAGTCCTGTGGGCATCTGAGGAGGAGCATTTTCTGAAAGGGCCTAGCAGTCAGAGGCCTACAGGGATCATATCTGCTTTTATGCAGGAATGACAAGGACATGAGTTGGACTGAAACAAGGTTGGGACTGGACAGGAGACCAGATTACTGAGGCCCCTGTGTCCAGCCATTCCATAAGCTTTGCCAAGGATTTGGGTGTCTTCTGAGAGAAAGAGCAAGACATTGGAGAGATTTGAGCAGAAGAATTATATGATTAGACTTATGATTTAAAAAAAAAACATGCTAGACTTATCATTGAGGATAGACAACAATGCACTAAATGAAAAATTTTATGATCACTTAAGAGACTAACTGAAATCCCGACAAGAGATCTCAACACACTTGGATTGGGACACAATGTAGATAGGGAAATGTGGTTAGATTCTGCATATTTTCTAAAATTAAAGAAAACAGAATTTCCTCAAGATTAGATGTGGAGTGAAATAAAGAGAGAGAATGACTCTATCTTTCTGAGTTCATCTTGGAAAGACTAATGCAAAGAACCTGGGACTCTCTCTTTCTCTCTCTCTCTCTCTCATTTATATATATAAAATGTCACTGGAGGAGATTTTTTCCATTGACTTTTTTAAAAGAGTGGAAGAGAGAGAAAGACAGAAAGAAATATCGATGTAAGATAAATATTGCTTGGTTGCCTCTCTCTGACCAGGGTCTGGACCCTGGAGTAACATGCAACGGAGGTACATGCCCTTGACCAGAATCAAACCTGGGCCCTTTGGTCCTCAGGCCAACACTCTATCCACTGAGCCAATCCGATGAGGGCAGAACTTGGGACTCCAGTGTTCATTTCATCATCAGGAACACCCAGTGCCCAGTAGCATCTGTACCACCAGGACTAACACTAGTGATGGCAGCATCCAGTTCCAATAGAGAAAATACTAACAGTAGAGCTCAGTCACCAGTAAGAGTCAGCACAACCTGACTTTTATCTATATAGTAGATATAGTGCTGAGATGGGGTAATTTGGCATCTTCAGATAGGAAGGGGCCTGATTCCAGGTGCATCACCTGAGAACCGCCCTCTCACAACCCAGGACTACTCAGGGAATATCGGAGAACAGTTTCAGCCTGATTCCCACAGGCCAGGCCAAGGGACCTCACCAGGTGCACAAATCTGTGTACCGGGCCTCTAATTTTACTATAACTTTTTTGTGGCTCAGGCTATCTTGCTACTTTTTGTTTTTGCCCATGTCTTAACCATTATTAGATGTATATGTTATTTTTTTTTTAGTTGTTGACATTATTATCTATGTTTCCCTTCTCTCCCCACCCTTTATCCCCTGCACCCAGCCCCCACCCTACCTCTGGTCTTCACCACACTATTCTTTATAGGTGAAATTCATTGTCACTATACTAACTAGAATTGGTTGCTGTTATTCTAAGAGTTGAGTTGTAGAAAGATTCTCCTGAGTCTCTAAGCTCAAAGACAAGAAGTAGATCTCATTCTGTTTATATGTAGTGGGCAGTAACATAGTTAGAATCCAAATATGCACTTTGTTAAATAAAGGAATAAATTATTAGTAAAGATGTAAATCAGTGGATGCAGTGAATTCATTCAGCACAAATATTTGGTATTGCATTATCTTCTGAAATGCCTGGGGATTTTATACCACAGAGATCCTTATTTTTTGAAAACTATATATTAGTTTGATTTAGGGTGTATTTGGAAGGCAAAAGGGCAGTACATCCAATTAAAAGTAAGGGTAAAAAAGCTATCTTCTTTGCAAAGTAGGTGATTTCCTGAAGCCTGTATTCTGCATGTATTCTTGATAATCTCACTTCATCTATTAGAGGAATAGTCTTACATTGTGGTGCTCTCTGAAAGATTTCACTTTATGGTTTTGTTGTTCTGATTTGTATGCCACAAAATTAAAAACCCAATTTTATAAATGTCTCCTTCTTTGTTTTATACATAGACACAAATGCTATAATTTTAATGTGTTCTGGTAACTGTTGAATGCTGAACATCACATATCAAGTGTTGGAAACTTAAGCCGATAGTGTGATATTGATATGAATCTGGGTGGGAACCAGGGCTGTGTTTAAGGTTGGGTATCACAGTAGGAGGCAGGGGCATAACAGTTTTATTTCTCTTGTTGTCTATGTGCTTCCCTAAGAACTTTTTCCTACATACAGACTGTTCCTTGCATTGTTTGTAACTATGATTCTTTTATTATATTGAAGTAAGAAATCGGGAAAGGGAAGCATTCTATTATCTTTGGATTAGTTTAGTGTGCTTATTTCCTTTGTCTCTGGCCTTGAAAAGTGTTTTTTGTGTTGTCTTTTTTTAAAACTTGCTTCTCTCTCTTTAACTTATATGAGATTGGGAGACTAATAGGTACATGTGTTAGGTAATTAACACATACCTATGTGGGATAAAGCTCTGGTAGCTTGTTCTCTATAGGAGTTCCCACTAGGTACATTTCAAAATGGTTATTACCTAGTAAAATTTTTATTAAGGCAACATAGAGCTATAATAAAATATGCATATAAGCCCTTCAAACAACAATGAAAATGATATGATACTTTGATTTGTGGCCTGAAAACTATTTAAATGTATTTTCTACATGGTACATATGAATAGTCTTATCTTTCCATAATTATAAACTTATTCTATATTTCCCTAACAATAAAATTAATATAAAACGTTAAAATAGCAAGATATTAAAATATTACAAATTAAAGACCAAGAGAATATTGTTTTCTTAAATAATGAATGGACCATGATTTTATCAACATGAGACACTATTCCATTGGCAGTTCATTTAAAACTGCATAAAATACAACAATATATCCTATTTAATTCTGTTGATTAACATTTACTTTTTAGAGTTGATTTGATGTTCATTGGATGACAAAGAATTTAAAAACCCGTTTAAATACCCAATGGACTGAAAACATTGGCTTAAGTTCCATTTGAGAATCACAAATAAGAGGAGGAAAGTGATACACTAAAATTTAATAAACTAAGCATGACAGTAACTAAAAAGCATAAAAGAATAATACATTCAGCTACATCAAAAATAATATATATGAGGCAGCAATAGACACATACATAAAAGGGACACTATTTTCAAATCTTGAAATACAGTCTTAATATAGCTTATATAGAGTGAGCATTTACAGATAAACAAGAGCAAAGATAGATAAACACCCAAAAGAACAAGTGGGTAAGAAGATTACACAGCATTTTATAAATGAAGCAATTATGGTAAACGTAAAAATGACACTGTCTCTTGTATAGGCAATGAGAGAAATAAAAACTGAATAAAGTAATATGTTTTCTTTTCCTTTTAGATTAGAAGTCTTACCAAACTTTCAATACTAAGTCTGCATTAGCATGTTGCAACATAAATATTTTTATGCACATATGGATGAGTCATTATAAACTTATGGAGGACATTGTTGCCATAAATTTGAACATTTAAAATATGCACATAGCTTGACCTGCATGTCATACTTCTAGCATCATCCTACAGAGTTAATAAAATAATTGCACACAAAGACATGGCAATATTTTATTACTACAGAATTTACTATACTAACAAAACATAAGACAAAAATGAAATATTCTAAGTGTCCATTAATAAGGGTATACTGGAATAAAGTAAAACATCCATCTGTACCATGCTCACAAAATTTTTATGAAAAATGAAACTATTTATTTAAAAAACAACAACAACCTATATATTAATTTATTTACTTTGAAAATGGTATATCAGTTGGATCAGCAGCAAAATCAGGTGCCTGATTTCCAGAAGCACAGTGGCAGGGCAGTACAGCCTAGGGGAGGGGAGAGGGTTTGGGGTCCCACAATCCAGTGCTGTTTCCAGGAAGTCAGAGACACAAGTTAGCAGTGGAAATCCAGACCTCCCCCAAGTGGTCCTGAAGCTTAGTTTTGACCTTAGCTATGATATAAAATCTCCTTTGTTCCTCTCTGTGTTTCAAGCTCAGCTGTCTAGTTTTCCTGTTAGTATAAGTGACCCAGTACATAAACTGCATTTTCACTGGTTGCCAGAGGGAAAGGGGGCGGTGGAGGTGGAAGAGGGCAAATGGGGAGATAAATGGTGGAGGAAAGAGACTTGACATTGGGTGGTGAGCCAGGATGCAGATGAAGTGTTATAGAGTTGTACAATTGAAGTCCATCCCGTCCCAACAAATTCAGTTTTAAAAATATGAAGTTTAAAAATATATATCTGCTTCAACCAGTATCTGTTTGCAATCCAGAACTGTGACAGACAGAGAACACATGCAATGAAGCGGAAGAGGGATGTGCTCGCAAGGAAGATATTCAGACTTTTCATATCACAGTCTAGATAAGGCTTCGGCACACCCTCACGTGTAATTGGAAAGATGTCCTTTGTGATACTTGCAGAATTTAGCATAGAAATGGCACCAAATATTAGCTCTAAGTTCAAAAAGGTTCTCAACCATTTGGGTTTCCTACAGAGAACACGGCCATGGCATAAAAAGACAGTTATCAGCTTTCTGAATGTTGATACTATTGCATATTGGGTAAGAGAGTTCAATGATAATGGAGTTTATGCTTAAGAAAGGACTGCAAAAACACCAAACCATTGCAGTGGTGTGCCTTTATACAAAGCAAATGTCACCTTACGGTACTAAATGTGACTTAATCCTAGCTAATAAACAGGGAATATGCTAATTGACCATCACTACCTCACACAGATGCTGCTCTGCATGACTATCTCCTGTGTCCCTCAGCTTCCCAGGGCCAGTCCAAGGTGCAAGCAAACTTCAGATCATGGCTGCCCAGCCACCCAGGGTGGCCCAAAACTCAGGTCACCAGGGCTGGCTGAGGCTTGTGCTGCTGGCAGTGACAGCAACAGAGATGTGATGTGGGCGTCACCTTCCCCTGATCACCAGGTCACCTCCTGCACCTGAGGGCTCCCAGACTGTGAGGGGGGAAGGCTGGGCTGAAAGACACCCCCTCTCTAGGGCATGAGTTTTCATGTACCAGGCCTCTAATTAAACAATAATGCCTTCAGCCTCAACTACTTAGGAGGCATTAAGGTACCTACATTCCTCATCATTAAGAAATGTTATGTCTGTTTTAAAATTCAAAATGGGGAGCTCCACTGAACCAGATTTATAAAGTCTCTTCCTGCAGTCAAAGTATCTGAAGAATATTACTCTGATTAAAAAAAATAGGCATCCAAGAAAACCATCCTTTGTAAACACCGTGTGCATTGATTTGAAAGTAAGATCCAGACACAGCAACTGAGAGCACAACAAAAGCATAGGTGACATTATTAACAAGAATCAAACAAATCAAGTTCTACCCATAAAAACCTACACACTCATTTTTTACAGGGTTTTTTCTCTGAGCAAGTGTTCTCAGGATAACAAAACAAAACAATTTAATGAGGAGAATTTAGAAAGAATAAATAATTAGATATTCAAACATAAATGTGAGAGACATAATGATAGTGAGTATTTACTATGTGCCAGACATGCTTATACTGTTTTCAATTAAATGTATTAGCTCATTCAATTTTCCCAAAAATCCTCTGAGACATACAATTATTTTCTTTTATTTTCAGATTTAGAAACTGAGGCATAGTGATTCTGAGTGGTTTTCAAGGACACACAGCTGGTAAAGGGGACAGCCGGGGTTTAAATACATGCCCTAATTCTAGTGCATTCTTGACCATGTGTAAAGCCATAGGAAGGCATGGAAAAAAAATCTGTAAAATATTAGGGGGAACAGGATGAAGACAGAGATAGAAAACATTATGTTTTTATTTAACAAGGGATGAAATAAGATATGTATTAACTAACATTTCATGAGAAAGAACATCAATAGCCTTAAAGTGACTTGCAAATATATCATAGAATGTGTTTGTTAGTATATAACATAGGTAGCTGGTAGAAACAGTCAGTTCTGGGATTTCCTATTGAACATGGTTTTTCACAGGACAGAAGAAATATCACTATTACAATACACTAAAAATAAGTTTGAGGCAGATTATAAAAACACACACAATAATTCAAGAAATGCTAACTGTTGCCGAAACCAGTTTGGCTCAGTGGATAGAGCGTCAGCCTGCGGACTGAAAGGTCCCAAGTTCGATTCCAGTCAAGGGCATGTATCTTGGTTGCGGGCACATCCCTAGTAGGGGCATGCAGGAGGTGTCTCTCTCTCATCAATGGTTCTAACTCTCTATCCCTTTCCCTTCTTCTCTGTAAAAAATCAATAAAATATATTTTTATAAAAAAGAAATGCAAATTGTTGAAATTAGCTTTATAAGAACATGACAAATGAAGTATGTGCTATGGGAACATTTTCTTCATTGACTCAGTAAAAATTGTTGGAGTTACCACTGTGCCCAGGCACTTGGGATTTCCAGTGAAGAATTTACAAAGAAGCAAGAATTAGATACTCTAACACAAATGTGAGACATGATAATAGTGTATACTTACTATGTACCAGACATGCTTATAACTGTTTCAAAGGTTTTTAATCTTACAAAAATCCCATAAGATGTACAATATTATCTTTAAAACCCTGCACTTCTAGACTTGTTCTATCAAATAAAAGGGTAATATACAAGTTAACCATCACTCGGTCACAAAGATGGGGGTGACCATAGGTACAAGATGGTGGTGCCCAGTCCCCTCAGCCCCACTGAAGTCCCCCAGTCCTGGGGGGTCGGCCACTGAGAGCAGGCAGTGTAAGCAGCCTGGTGGAATACTTGCTCGGTTACTGTGGCAATGAGGCAAGCACCCCACCCTGGCTGTGGGGGGCCTCTGGGCCGCAGAAAGCCTCTGGGCAGCAGGTGTGCAGTGGCCAGACCCCAGAGAGAGCAGAAAACCATGAGGAGTCAGTCTAAGCCATCAGGGATCCCGCATTGGAGAGGGTGAGGTCGGGTACACCCCCCATGCACAAATTTCATGCACCGGGCCTCTAGTAGTTTAATAAGTGACAGTAGAGTATCAATACTTCATATATAGTGGTCACAGGTGATTTTCAAATGGATGAGGTAAAAAAATATATAGTTAATGGTAAAGGAAATTGGGTATGAGGGTTGAGTTTTTTTTAAAGGAACATTTGCACAAATCTTGAAGAAGATAATAAAGTAAATATCTGGCAAAATATTGTGACACTGATGGCAGCACAAATACCCTAAGGCAGGGGAGAATTTTGCATGTTCAAGGAAGGTCAGTGCAGCAAAGTAATAAGATGAATGGAGCTAGAAATAAGCTCAGAGAAATAATGGAGGACTGAATCATCTTCTAGGTCCTTGTAAGCTGTTTTATGAACTTAAACTTTTGCTTTTAAGTGGGTGAGTGCCATCGCATGGTTTTGATTAGAAGAGGAATATGATCTGAGTAAGACTTTTAAAGAATCATTCTGGTAGCTGTTGACTAAGTAATGTGTGTGTTTGGGGTGTGGGGGTGGAGGAGACAGTGAGAGAAACAGACATTGCAATTAGGAATCTATTATACTAATTTAAGAAGGATATCACCATGGCTGTATTCAAGGTGATTTTAATGGAAATATACCCAGTAAAAAAGGCATTTAAGAAAGGCAAATTATATAAAAAGGAACACAATAGTGTGTTTATCCTGAAAATCCAGGGAAGAATGGCATAAAGATAGAGCAAATAATCAACTGCTGGTAGCTCAAATAAAAGGTGATCCAGAACTAATTATTGGAACCAATAATGTGGAGAATGTTGGCTTTTGAAATAATGCAACTTGTTTGGAGTGCTGAGCATGAAATCCAGAGGAGAATAGATTTAAGAGAGCATAGGAAAAGAGTAATTGGAGAAAGCAAATACAGACATTTTTTTTTCAGGAATATTATTGCAACATCAAGTGGTAGCTTATTAAGATATGTAATCAAGAGTTTTGTTTGTTTTTCCTACCATTTTTTAATGGAAGAAATTAAGGAATTTTTAAAAGATAATGAGAATGATCCAGTGAAATAGAAAAACAAAATAATGTGGGGGAAAGAAAATGGAGAAAATTACTAAAGGCACTATCTTTAGGTGAGTGAGATAAGGTGTATTGAGTGCCACAGAGAGATTGGAACGATCTAGAATCATGTAGAGTTTCTTCTTGATAATAGGTAGGAAGGGTGAATATGTAGCTCGGACTCTGAAAGGTGGGAAGATATGGTGTTTTAAATCTGAAAGATGGGGAGGTAAAGTGTTAGAAATTGTCTTCTGATTGTTTTAAATTCATAATACAGTAAGAAATAATGCCATTAGCTGTAAATATATGCATGCTTCTGCACATGTGGGTGGTAGTGTGTTTGCTCATGTATATGTTGGTGTTTGGGAGAAGAATAGAGGAAATGTGTCATTTTGATATTATATTTTATTAGTTAGTGTTAATATGTAGTCTGATAGTATCAAAATTCCTCAATATTATCATGTAGTAGTAGCTTTCTTTCTTAGCATCATTAGAACACTAGAAGTCCAGTGCATGAAATTCATGCACGGGTAGTGTACCTAGGACTGGTGCTGCCTACTTGTTGGCCCCACCCCCCACTGCCACTGCTGGTGTTCTACCTCTGTGGGGCGACCAGCAGGCTGATGGGGTAATGGGGGAGGCGCTGGCACCTGCCTTGGCTGGCCTGGGACCTGCGGGCTGGGGGGTAGCTCCTGCATTGAGCATCTGCATCCTGGTGGTCAGTGTGTGTCATGGTTCTACCATTTGACCTATTTGCATATTAGGCGTTTATGATAGAGGATATGGAAGACTATTCCATAAAATTTTAATCAGAGACTGAGAAAATTGTTGGGAAACTTAAAAAATTACCTTTGCCGAGACCGGTTTGACTCAGTGGATAGAGCGTCAGCCTGCAGACTGAAAGGTCCCAGGTTTGATTCCGGTCGGAGGCATGTACCTTGGTTGTGGGCACATCTCCACTGTGGGGTGTGCAGGAGGCGGCTGATCGATGTCTCTCTCTCATCGATGTTTCTGACTTTCTATCTCTCTCCCTTCCTCTCTGTAAAAAATCAATAAAATATATTTTTTAAAAAATACCTTTAAATCCTTGACCTTAAGTAAGTCAAACCATCCTGAGAGAAAAATTGCTATTTTGTTCAGATTTAGTTATATTCAAACTGAATCCACAATGTTTACTCTTAAGGTTCATATACATATTAATCATTTCAATACTTTTATGGCATGTTTTTATGTTGTGAATAAAAATTTGACATATTATTTCTGTTTCCATTAGGATTTTAAGTACTACACACATATGTAGATAAAAAACTCAGGAATCAATAACTTCTGAGCACTTTATGATAGAGAATACTATCATTTTGGGTAAGCAAACATTACAGAAATGAACATTATGAAACTCTCAGTAGTTTAGGTTTGCCAAAATAAAACCAACTATTCTTGGAAATGGCATAGCTATAAAAATGTTTTCAGAAATGGAAGAAAAAAAATATTTACTCTACCATGGTTGAGTTTATGTGCTATCAATATAAAATATAGAAGTAATAGACATTCAGAGTCTTCCTCATTCATTAATTCATTTTCATGTACATGTAAGATGTATTTAAGAAAAGTTCTTTGATTTTAATTTATCTAATACCTAAAATTAAGTTTACTTAGTTGAACAAAATACTTAAAAACTTTATATAATTGAAATATCCGGTTATATTAATCCTTTCCAATTCTTGACTTTATGCTAAACAATTTGCATGTAGGTACCTGTGTGTGTGCATGTGTGTATAATTATTTTAGACTAGCAACCTAGCACACTTAAACATTGAAATCTTGATAATGTCAAATGTAGATGGACATTTGCTGCAGTGCTAAATATAATAAAAAATAAATGTAGAGAGCTATTTTCATCATCCATTCAGTCAATCAATTAAGAAATTTTTATTGACTTCCCTATAGCATACAAGGCACAGTGATGGTATTAGAAGTATTTAAAAGAATAAGTGCAATCCATCTATAACCTCAGATGAAGTTCATTTTAGCAGAGTTTCTATACAATAGAAACTCTAAACCAATTATCCAAATGCTTTCTTTGGCTGACAGACTGTCCAAATTAGTGAATTATATTGTGCAGGTCATGCACTCACAAATATGCTATTGACATCACCATTCTCTGTTTTTATACTTCGCCTGGCCCAGATATTTATGAAACCTGCTTAACATTTGCACTATGTGCTTGCAAATCCTGGTATTATACATGAATACAAGATCATGGCCATAAACTGGATTTGAAGGTCATTGTACAGTTTACAAGTGGTATTTGTATCTAAATATTGGGGTTTCTATATACTCAACTTAATTAATTTACTCTCAAGATTTTAAGCCATTTGAAAAATGGACACAAGAATACAAGCATAAAAAAAATCAAAGTAAAACAATGTTAGAAAATCTGACTTTGTGTTCAACATGGGGTTAAAGTTTTCTTCTCCTGAATTAAAATTACTGCCATTCAAGAGATATTTCTGCTGAGGATGTGAATGAGGAAAATTATATAATGTCTTATACAATTAAATACCCAAAGTATTATACTGCATACATTATTTGAAATTCTTTCTGTCCAAATAATTATTTGCTTAATTATTATGTCATTTATTCAGAACAAAATGGATTCAATGGTATCAATTTTATCCCTTGGCTTATAATTCAATACTACTTTGTTTTATTTCTCAAGTTGTCCATATTTTGGCCATTGGAAGCACTTTCAGTTGGCTCTGTGTCGCTTTGACTTAAGTTCCATCAATGTAATTTGTTTTTCATAGCACTTTCTTACTTCTTAGCTCCATAAGATACTCTAGGCTCATGATTTCAATTTCCTAGAATAAGACATTGTCTCAAACATTGTAGTTCTTTTCATTGGTACATGGTATTAGAAATCAATATCTGTATTTGAGAGCTAGGTGTATTCATTGCTACTGGACTAAGAATGCTTCTAGGACCTCTCAGCTAGTAGATGAGTAGAGTATATTCTATATGTATACTAGTATATACATATCTGTAAAAACTTCTATATGTAAACTTCTATATCTGTATTAAGCTAAACATGACCTTTATACTAATGTTTCCAACTCTAATCCACTACTATATGACACATTCTAGCCTACTACTAATGTTTATGCATAATATCCCAATCCAGTAGTAAGAAATCTGATTCCCATTATCGACCATTCAATTACTTAATTACTGAATTCTATAGTGTTATCAGAATCTTAAACCATGCCATTTTAAGAAACAGCTTCATCAAGTACTGTACTTTTGTATAATATTTATGTTCAGTCTCTTTTACCTTTAGTCTTACAGACTACTCATTAATAAAACTACGTAGATTAGCACATTCTTCTCATCATCTTCAGTGTGGTTGTTTTATATCTTTAAAGATAATTTTGTCATATTTTACATTCTATTATGGGATTATTTGACATGCTAAATTATATGTTAAATTTGCATTTATTAAGGTTTACTCTGTGCTTGGAAGTTCTATGGATTTTGACAAATACATGTGCAATAAATTCACTATCTTATATAATAAAAGCCTAATATGCCAACTGACCAAATGGCAGAACAATGGTAGAACAACAGGTTGCACTGACCACCAGGGGGCAGATGCTCAACACAGGAGCTACCCAGCCCACAGGCCCCAGGCCAGCCATGGTGAGTGCCAGTGTTGGGGAGGGGAGTGCCCCCCAATTGCTCTGCCAGTTGCCCCACAGAGGGAGGTGATGAGTGGTGGCAGTGGGGGAAGGGCTGGTTGGTGAGCCATCCAGCATCAGCCTGCCAAGATGGGTGCCAGCAGGGACCCCCCAATCTTCCTGCCAGTTGCCCCACTGATCAGCCCTGATCACTGGCCAGGCCTAGGGACCCTACTCATGCACAGACTTCATGCATCAGGCCTCTAGTCATAGTATAAAATAATATAGTTCTACTACCCTAAAAAATCCCTGTTCTCAAGTTTTTGATCCCTCACCCTTAAAATCCTGGCAACCTGTAATATTTTCACTGTGTAAGTTTTGCTTTTTTTCAGGAAGTCATATGATTGGAATCATACAATATGTATGTAACCTTTCAAACTGGTTTTATTTACTTAGTAATATGCATTTATACATCCATCTTTTATTCACATCCTGGAAGCTCCTTTTTTATAGTCGATGAATAATATTTTATTGTATGTTTATACCAGAGTTTATTTTTTTTAATTTGTCTATTAAGAACATTTCATTTGGTTTTGCAACAGGAAATGCAATAGTCTATTTTTATAGTAAGACCCTGTTTGACTCTATAACAACATTCCAAACTGTTTTCCAAAGGTTTTGTACTCTTTTGCGTTGTCACAATGAATAAGTGTTTCTGTTGCTCCAAATTTTTTTTTTCAGTAATTGGTAGTGTTGGAGTTTGGGGATTTTGGCTATTTTAGTATATGTTAGTGATAGTTCATTACTGTTTAATTGGAAATTCTCTAGTGACAAATACTGTTGAGAATCTTTTCATATGCCATTTGCCATGTGTAGATATTAGTTGATAAAATATTTGTTCTGGTTTTACATCTATTTCAAATTTATATTTAAAATATTTTCTATAGGTTTTAAATGAAGTTAAGCATTATATTTCAAATTTTATTTTAAATTTCTTCATACTTAAGTAAGAGTTTTTTCAGTCCATTTTTAAAAATGTTCATGCTGCCGAGACCGGTTTGGCTCAGTGGATAGAGCGTCGGCTTGTGGACTGAAAGGTCCCAGGTTCGATTCTGGTTGGGGGCATGTACCTTGCTTGCAGGCACATCTCCACTGTGGGGAGTGCAGGAGGTGGCTGATCGATGTCTCTCTCTCATCAATGTTTCTGACTTTCTATCTCTCTCCTTTCCTCTCTGTAAAAAAATCAATAAAATATATTTTAAAAAAATGTTCATGCTGGATATAAAGCAACTTCTAATTTTATTTTTTTATGTTTACCATGAAAATAAACCCAGAGAAAATTGACTTAAAAAAAGGGTAAGTAAAAAGAATCATAATAATATCCATAGAAATATATTAAAAAGATGCAATGAATTACTTTTATATTATTTAATTAACTTAGAACTCTATAAATACTAATAACTACATTCATATGAATGTATTAACCTTCAAGCATTTATACAGGTGCCTAATTTGTACACAGCAAGATATAAATATCAATTTAGGTGTCAATTAATTTATTTTAATATCTGATATTTGAGTAACTATTTTAAATGTGACATTTAAAAAACACCTATCAAAATTAGGTGAATTTTTGATCTGCATATTCTCATCTATTTTGAGTCAAATTTTATTTGCCATTTATTCAACTCCTAATATGTGTCAGGTGCCATGTGCTCTTCTCATTCCTCCTTAAGAAACATATCTCTAATTTTGACTCCTACCAATTACGATCAATTCTGTTGCCAGATCTTTATTTGTTTCTCAAAATAAACTTAATTGAAGTAGTTCCAGGAATAATTTAATAAGGTTAACCTTTTTTTCTAGTATCTTTAAACTTTTTATCTCCCAATTAATGTCCACTTTAATCCAATTAATCTTAACTTTATTCCATCACCTCTGTAAAACTCAATATTCAATTAAATTATACTATTGTGTCATCATTTTTTTAATAACAGTGATTTGAGAACGATTCATTCTTGATTATCTTAGTGAAAATTTATCCACTAATATTCTATGGATAGGTATGTAACACACACACACACACACACACACGCACACACACAAAGCTTTTAAATATGGTTCAATGTTTATTAATTATTTTATTAATGTTTTTATGTGCTTTATGTAAGATCTGCTGATTAAATTAAAATACATATGATTAAAAATTAAAGTGTTAACATTTACCAAGTCTTTTTGGATCTCAAAATATTAACCAAGCATTATTGCTCAGATTAACACAAAATAAATTTGGATTACTTATTTAAACAACATATTTTTTACATAAATGGAAATTTAATGGTAATAATTAATCACTTAACTTTTCTCTTTCCAAGAATTCCTCACATTTGTGTAGTCATGTACCACCTTGCTCATTATTACAATGCAATTTATAGAGGCAAAGGTTAAGTTTAAGCTGAATTAAGTGTAAGTTGTATTTTATAATATATCATGATGATATCTCACAGGCTATTCAAGAAAACCCATTTGAATTAAAATTATTCTATTTTGAATGATTTTGACATACATTTAAATAAAATATACATGAGACACCTATTTAAAAGCTCTGGTTTGGGCTCTGCTCATACTTTACATTGTATCAATTAATTGTTTTTTTCCCCTCTCTCAAGAGCCAGAGTTCCCAACTATAAACACATATAATCACATTCTTTCACAAACACAATTGTATGCTCATTCCTCTGGGACAAGTTAAAGGTGGTTTTGAATGCTAAAGCCATTCTCTACTCTCCCACTTGAAAGTAAAGGTCTCTGAAAGGCAGGGTGAGGGATGGATGAGAGAGATTAACCAGGGGATTTATATGCATAGCCCACAAACACAGACAATAGTGTGGTGAAGGTTGGGAGGGGCTGGTGTTGGGTGGAGAGGGTCAATGGAATTAAAATTGGACATTCGTAATACTTTCAACAATAAAGATAAATCAAAAAGAAAATAAAGATCTTTTGTTGTTGTTTCAATCCTCACCCAAGGATATTTTTCAGTTATTTTTTTTTAGAGAGTGGAAGGGAGGGAGAGAGACAGAGAAACATCAATTGTGCCCTGCCCATGATTGGAATTGAACCCAGGACTCTTCAGTCCCAGGCCAACATTCTACTGCTGTATCCACTGAGCCAAACCAGCTAGGGTGAAAGTAAAGATCATTTTAAGTTCTTCTTTCCAAACATTGATGGGTCTATTTTTATTGTGACCCAGTTTAATATTGAATTTCTAGTAGCCTGCACACGAATCCATGTGCCAGTAGCTCTCTGTAGGGTCTGGCTGCTCTGCACCTGCTGTCCAGAGGCTCTCCATGACCCAGAGGCCCATCTGCGGCCGGGTGTGGGACACTTGCCTCATCACCGGGGCAAGGACACAAGCGTTCCCCACCTTCCCCAGCTGCTTTGTGCCTGCTGTCCAGTGGTACTCCATGGTCAGGGTGGAACACTTGCCTTGTCACCATGGAGACTAAACAAGCATTTCACCAGGCCGCTCATGCTGCCCGCTCTCAGCGGCCTCCTTCTCCCACCCGCCCCCAACCCCCAGAATTAGGGGACTCTGGTTGGGCTGAGAGGACTGGGCACTGCCCCCTTGTGGCTATGGGTGCCTCCATCGTTGTGACAGAGTGACGGTTAATTGGCATATTATTTTTTTATTAGATAGGATACAATAGACGGATCATTTAGGACTAGAATAAAGATATATTTCTGGTGCAAAGAATTTACTGAAACAATACTACACATTTAATTATATTTAGAGTAGGTAAGAGGGGGATTGTTTAAAAAATATTCATATCTTATATATATTGGATAGTTTTTTCTTCACTCCCACAAACGCCAAATCATGTCATTTTGCCCAATTTCCTTAGTTTCCTGTATTTTTAAGTGTCTTTAATAGATGAGTGTTCAGAAATGTATAACCAATCGTTTCCTTCCCATTAGAAAAATAAATTAGTGTAATGACAAGATTATATGTGGGAAGAGAAATACAAATAGTAAACATAGTAAAATATGCTTATACTCATTAGGAAACAATCAAGAATAGATATTTTAGAAGATATTCATAAATCAAATTGACATAATTTTGTTTATTACCAATATTTATGGCTGGCAGGACAGTGCAGAGATAGAAATTTTCATGGAATGGTGGAAAGCTTTCTGACAGTAAATATATTTGTGTTTTTTTACTCAGAAGATCTGTAGTAAATTATCCTAATGATGCCAAGAAATATTAATATACTAAAAATGTCCATTGCATTTTTCAATGGCACCATATTGGAAGCATCACTCATGCCTAATACTAGAAGTTTTGCTTAATTATTATGATGCAATTATAACATATATATCACATTGCCATTAAAAGTAAATATTTAAAGAGTATTTAAGGGTATAAAAATGATAGTATAATAGTAACAAAGCAGAACATAGAGCCATAAACACAATATTACCTTAATTTTTATGTTGGTTACATTAAAATAAAATGCAAGAAAGGGGACTCACCAAAATTTTAACATTGGTTACCTCTTTGGTAGACGTGCATGTTTTTAATATACTTATCTATTTGTCAATATTTTCAACAATGAGATAATATGTCACTTAAAATTTAAATATATCAAACTATTAAAAGAGAATGAACTTCAACTATTTTAACTACTTTAATAAAATAGTTAAAATTAATAGTAAAAATTGATAACATAGTTCTACATATTCAATATCAAATTTTCAATACATGACTTAGCATTAAAATTTTACTTGTTTCAAAGTATAAATCTACATAGAGAATAATTTTCCTTTTTTAATTTATTTATTTTGATTTTATCTCTACCCAAATGATAGATATATCATTTTATTTGTAAATACTTTATTATGTATCTATAGAGAATAACTACTTTAGAAAATTATAAAACATTTTGTATATACATAGATTTCACAACATTAATAAAATCAATTTACATTTTCCTATACTGATAAAAATGCTTTAGTGGATTTTAGTTATTTATTTCTTTGAAATGCTATATGTAAATAAAATAGATATGCATATATATCATATGCCTCAAAAACTTCATTCATATCCTATATCATAGAGGTAATATGCAAATTGACCATCATTCCAACACACAAGATAGCTGCCGCTAAGTGGTCAAAGATGGCCATCCTCATATGGACTCAAGATAGCCACCAAAAAATGGCTGCCAGGGGAGGGCAGTTAGGAGCAATCAGGCTGGAGGGGAGCAGTTAGGCATCAATCAGTTTAGCAGGGGAGTGGTTAGGGGTTGATCAGGCTGGCAGGCAGAAATGGTTAGGGGAAATCAGGCAGGCAGGCAGACGAGTGGTTGGGAGCCAGCAATCCTGGATTGTGAGAGGGATGTCCAACTGCCCAAGGGGTCCCAGATTGGAGAGGGTGCAGGCTGGGCTGAGGGACACTCTCCCCCCCCTTGCATGAAGTCTGTGCACCAGGCTTCTAGTCATTAATGATTGCATACCTTGCCCTGGCCAGGTGGCTCAATTGGTGGAGCATGGTCCCCTACACAAAAAAGGCTGAGGTTTCAATTCCAGGTTGAGGTGCATGCCCAAGTTGTTGGGTTCAATCCCCAGTCGGAGCACATATAAAAGAAGCCCATGCAAGTTACTTTCTCACATTGATGTTTCTCTCTCCCTTTTCCCCTCTCTCTGAATATCAATAAACATAATCTCTGGTAAGGATTAAAAAAATAATAATTGCATTCTTTCATGTTGTGAAAAAGGTGCCTTTTAGTAGAGTCATCCTACAGAGGTGTGGAGATATATATATAAATACATATACACAGCTTGGAATTAATTGCCTATATTTTATATAACAGCTGTTTCAAATGCAAAATTATCATTTCAAAATTACTTTTAGGAAATGAGAAGATATGACATAACTCAGCTATATGATTTTTTTTTTTTGGAAGTCACCATTGAATGATTGAGGGCATTTGCTTTATTATTTTTATCAAAGATCCCAGCTGTTCAACTTTATCAGTTAGGCTATCAGCTTGAACCATGTTGGCATTTGCACTTGAAATCTAATGACTAAATTATCATGAAGTAGTTAGTTGCCCACAATAAGACTGAGGCCTACAGTATCAAGCCTGTGATTCTTAAAATACTATGGTTATGAGTGTGTTTCTCAAGACAGAAGTGATTTATTTATTGTTATTTGTGTTCAAGGTATCCAGCAATATCATAAAATGAAGGACAAGGAAATAAAGTTTAATTGAAAAGTGACAGATATGTTAAAATAGAAATGCAGTGTTTTGTTTAGTATTAAATAAAGTTGGAGGTTACTATTAAACACTGAAAGGTTTCTTTATAGAGCACTTATGTGCCTTGCATAATTGTGTTTGCTCTGCCACATTTTCTTGCCACAGTTCTATGCAAAGTAAATGAATTGGTAATAATGACCGAAATCCATACCTGATGAAAAATGTTTTCATGCAAAATATTTCTGAGTGAATTATAGCTTATAGTACTTCTCTTATTTGATATAAACAAATACAGAGGTGTGCAAGTAACTCAGATTAAAATACATTCAGGGACTTATAAGACTCTTTCAGCTCAAAGCAGGCTGATCTCTTTGTGCTAGTCTTCACTTTTTTCTTTCTATGTCTCACTGCATGAATTCTTGCCTGATGGATAGCATGCATGTGAAACCAGGCTGAGGAAGCTCAAGACAAGTTAAAGCCATTCATCTCCTCTGAATGCCTAGATGACTATACTTCAGAGACATTTTGTGTTCAACAGAGAATTACACTGGGGAGACTGGTTGAGTACACATTTGTTTGATTGTCAGACCTGTATATGGGATCTTTCGTATACAATACGTTGCTGTGTTCTGCCACTGAGTTAAATAAAATCAACAGAGAGTTCCTAACTAGGCTAAGCATTTTACTGCTCTACCCCACCACTCCCGCACAGTTCTTTTGTGAAATTCTTTTCAATCTTTACAGGAGAAAATGCTAAGACAGGTGGTCAGGAAGCAAAGCCATATTACAATGCCATGAACTTGTTTATAGTAAACATTAGAGGCCTGGTGCACAAAATACATGCATGGGCTGTGGGGGTATCCCTCAGCCCAGCCTAGCCCCTCTCCTTTCTGGGACCCCTCAAGGGATGTTCGACTGCCTGTTTACAGGGATCAGGTCATGGGTGTGTGGCCAGCCTGGGTGATGGGCTGATGGCTCTTTGCAATCTGGCCACACCCCCAGTGACCCAAGCTCCCAGCCCTTCCTTTTTATCTTTATCTTTTTTTTTTCAATGTCTCCTTGAGCAGAGGTCAGGGCCTGCTGGAAGCAGGTATCTGGGATTTATTAAACTTCTATAATTGAAATTTTGTAGCCTTGAACGGAGGCCAGGGCTGGCGAGGGCGAGCAGGAAGCTTGACTTCTTCCATCACCAGGGGCAACCCAAGCCTCCTGCTCACTCCAGCTCCATGTTCACCACCAGCTTTGTTGGGTTAATTTGCATACTTGCTCCTGATTGGCTGGTGGGTGTGGCAGAGTGATGGTCAATTTGCATGTTTCTCTTTTATTAGTGCACACCGAAGCCTGCACATGGTTATTTATAGCAACTTTATTCACAACTAGAAGCCTGATGCATGAAGATTCATGCTAGAATGGACTTCCTTTCCCTGGCTGCCAGCACTGCCTTTCCACTGTGGCCCAGCCCCTTTTTGCTCAGGCCCCAGAGCCTCCTCTTTCCACTCTAGGAGCTGACTCTTTCTACTCTGGAGCTGCCTCTTTCCACTCTGGCCCTACCTTCCCACACTGCCCAGAGGCCCGGAAAGACCAGAGGTGGGTATAGATTGTCCTGAACGAATAACTATTGTTCCTCCAAGAACATATATAATATTATGGTCACTATAAAATCTGTAAATGAGTAAAATACAGTTTTATATTAGTTTCTAACAAACCTCAAGACAAAATTATGGTGCATGAAAGGATGGAGGTAAAGGTCATGAATGTATTCAGTTTATTATTAACTAACTTCTATACTTAATCTAATTTTTATTTCTGTTTTTTCCTGCTTTATGAAATATAAATATAGACTATACTTTATGTATTATTGTATCAAACAATCTTTCTGGAACCATGTGTATTGTAAATAAATATATGCAGAATGTGAAATTTACCAAAATTACATGGGGGTGTGTGTGTGTTTTAAATTAATAAACTTTATTTTCAGGGCAGTTTTAGGCTCACAGCAAAATTGAGCTCAAAGTATAGAATTTCCATGTACACCCTGTCCATTTCCCCACACCCCAGTGCACTCCCCTCCCTCCACAGCACACAACGCACAGTCTTACCTACTGTGGACATCCGCATTACAGTGGCACATTTGTTACCTTCAAGGAACCTATATTGACACATCATCACCCAAAGTCTAAGCTAACATTGGAGTTCACTCTTAGTATTATACATCCTATGAGTTTTGTCAAATGTCTGACACATCCTCCATTATAGTATACAAAAGCGTTTCACTGCTCTGAAATCCACTGTGCTCTGCTTGTTCATTCCTCTCTCCTAATCTCTGGTGATCACTTATTTTTTTTTTTATCAATAACAAAGTTTTGCCTTTTCTAGAATGCCATAGTCTTGGAGACATACAGTGTGTATTCTTTTCAGATCTGTTTATTTCATTTAGTCGCATGTATATATTTCCTCCATATATTTTCATGGATTGAGAGCTTATTTCTTTTTAACACTAAATAACATTGCAAATGTGGATGTCCCACAATTTATTTATCTACTCACCTAGTGAAGGATATCTTGACTGCTTCCATCTTTGAGCAATTGTGAATAAAGCTGCTATAAATATCCGTGTGCATGCTTTGGTGTGCACATAAATTTTCAACTCCTTTGAGTAAATAACAAGGAGCATGGTTACTGGCTCGAGAGTAAGAGGATGCTGATAGTTTTGAGAGACACTGCCAAACTGTCTTCCAGAGTTGCTGTAACATTTCCCATCTCCACTAGCAGTGCGTGAGAGCCTCTGTTGTACCAATTTGTTCTAAATCGAGCCCATCTTTCATCACCACCCCCCACTACCATGAAGCTTCTCCTGCCAATTACTGTCACGTCATAGAATGACATTGTTTCCACTTGCTCAGGCCAGAAATCCATGGCTTTCCTTTAATTCCGGCTTCTCTTCAAGGGCCTCATTTTCAATGCCATTAACTACGGAGAAGTCAAACTCTGAAAAATGTATGGAATCTATATTCTTATCTCCAATGTGATTATTTTCCTCTGAATCAAGCAGTATTCTCCCAACTTGTCCTCTTGATTCCAACCGCATCTCTCCTTCATACATTATCCACACTGAAAAGTATAATTTCTAAAATGCAAATTACACTCTTCATTGCTTTCTCGATAAAAATCCAATAAGTTTGCATAACCAGTAAGTGCCATTGTGTCCTCCCACAATGACTCACTTTCAAAATATTGAAATCCCTTTTTCTATGAAGTCATCTGGCACTTGCCAGAAAAACAATCCTAATAAAACCCACAATATTGAGCTATATTGCAGTTGCCTGTGCTAAAGTTCATATGGGCATGTTGGGTTAATTTGGGTTCATATGGGTTCATGTTGGGTTAATGTGATTTTCAAAGCTTCCACAGCCTGACAAAATATGTTCATCATCCCCTTTTCTTGCTACTGCATTATAAGTGATATTTTGTGTGTGCTTTTTTCTACTTGTCTGTTCCGTATCCTCCAAATTCTTACATGTATAGTTCTTCTCTCTTCCACATGGTACCTCTGCCTTTATGCATAGACATGAAGCTTAAACACGAATCCCTAGCTGGGCTATTGCAACAATGTCCTACCATCCAGATCATGTAGGTTTTATTTTTCCCTCAGGGTTTGTAAAATTAAGTGAAAAATAACTATCTCAATTCTTGTCTCTTCGTTGGATTCACAGACCTATGCATTATATTGGCAGAGGGCAAGCCTTTGGTGATGGCAAGCATATGTCACCTAGATATGGCTTCAAGACATTACAACAGACCTTTGGAATACCATACATCTACCCATCTACCCATTTTCTGTAAAGTTTTCCAAATCTTCTCTAGTCACAGCCATCTCCACACTCATTCTTTAAACCTATGAAATGTATACCTTTACTACAGACTGCCAATATCCTACATTTTCATATCAATTATAACAGATTTTGAAATAACTTGTATTTGCCTGACAGGAGTGACTCAGTAGTTGAGCATTGACCCATGCACTGAGAGGTCACTGGTTTGATATGTTGTCAGAGCCCATGTCCAGGTTACTGGCCTGATCCCCAGGGGTTGTGCAAAGGCAGCCAATGGATGCTTCTCTGTCATCGATGTTTCTGTCTCTCTCTCCTCTACCTTCATTTCTTTGAAATCAATAAAAACATATTTAAAATAAAATAAAATAAAATAGCTTGTATTTTTCAATTAATTATCTCTCTGAAAAGCAATAACAACTTGAAATAAATATGTGTCACAGGAGTCCGGCAGATTATAACTAAACAATTACTTTTCACAGGAAATATTTCTCTGAAATCACATGATTTATTTAACATTTTATTCAAATTTTGCATCCTATTGTATAGAAAGATAGTATTCTTGTATATCAGATAAAGATCACTTACTATTAACTAAAGCAAGCAACCAAATTTATCCTTAACTTTCCTACCTATGTTTTTGATTGATAGTTGATATGGTTTAATTTATCTGCTTTATAAAATATGAGTGTATTTATTGTTCTTGTATAAAAACAGCAAAGCTTATGGTCAGTGTAGTACAGGGTTATAAAACTCATTTAAAATAAATTTCTAAACACATTCTGTGCCTTTTACAGTAAGTTATACTTAGTATTGATTTACTATCCTATATAATAAAGAGGTAATATGCAAAATGACCCTCACATACTCACAAGAGGGCTGCCTATGACCAGGCTGGTAGGGGGGTTAGTAAGGGACAACCAAATGACTGAATAGCAGGCTGCATAGGGCAACCAGGCCAGCACACAGAGGCAGTGAGGGATAATTAGGCTGGCAGGTTGGGGGGGGTCGTTAGGGGTGACCAGGCAGGCAGGCAGGTGAGCAATTAGAAGCCAGTGGTCCAGGATTGTGAGAGGGATGTCTAACTTTTGGTTTAGACCTGATCCCAGCCACCCTCTGAGGGGTACCAGATTGGAGAGGGTGTAGGCTGCACTGAGTGCCCCTCCCCCGTGCATGAATTTTGTTCACTGGGCCTCTAGTAATTGTAATTGTAATAACTTCACTGAATAGCTTTTTTATGGTTTAGACAATATATTGTTTGACATCTATATTTATATATAAAAGGCTAACAGGCAAGGTCTCCATTCGGGAATTCAACCAGGAGACCAGGGAGTTCGATTGCTCACTATAATTTGCATTAACCATCAGGGGGTGGCAGAGAATGAAGGAAGGCCTTGGCCAATAGCCAAAAGGCCCTAATTGGCCTGATCACTGGCCAGGCCTAGGGACCCTACCCATGCATGAATTTCATGCACCTGGCCTCTAATATATTAATAATTTCAAGTTTAATATTAATATTTAGATTAAATAATTCATTTATATCAATCTTTGATATTGCAAACTTCTTACTTTTAATCACTAAAATGCATTTCTACTAATGCATAATTCAAACATTATTTTTATACATTTATATATTTTGAATGATGATGTTTTGATAAGTTTACCAAACCAACCAATCATAGAAGCAAATAATATTTCTTAATTATCTCTCTCCCTCTGCTGAGATAAGGAAATTAAAAGTTAAAATTATTTATAGCAAATATATTTGATATATGTAATATTACTTAAAAAATAATTAACTTTTTTTTTAAGTTAGCTTTTTAAAAGCCCCTAGGGCTAATGATGTAATTTTATATCATCATATTTTTTATGTGAACAACATTAGCTGATCAATAAGTAACATTAGATCTATCATCTGTTCTCTCTGGAGAAACTCATTGAACAGGGGCTTGATAGTGGCATTAGTAACACTGATGATAATAACAATAATAACAATAATATAAAAACAATAGAAAAAGAAAGAAAACACAAAATTCTCTCTATATAAACCCTATGAGTTTCCCCCCAAGCTCTTTCAAGATTCTTATATCTCATGTAAGAACCTGATAACTGGAAATACATTTTTTTATTGCTTTCATTATGGAATTCTTTTGTATAAGACAACTTTTCATAGGTTGTGTTTATCCTGTAAGCTATGTTATAGAGTTGGGAAAATATATTATCATTCATAAAAAGTATTGCTTCATGATAAATTAATCAACCCATATATTATAGATTGATACAATGATTGAGATGAAGCACAATTTATTTTTTTTCCAAATGTAGTTTCAGCTTATTGAGATTTTTAAATGATGCATACATTTATATTTTGTTAAGAGCCCTTGAACTAATTGCTTGCTCATTCCTGCAGGTGACACTGTCTGGACTTGATTTAGGTTAATATCATTTAGTTATTTCAGCCTTGCTTTTCCCAATTATTTGTCTGTAACGATTGAGCAGCTATTCTAGATCAGCTTTTGAAGCACAGGTGCCTGAGACCCCCCTCTTTTTTTAATATATATTTTTATTAATTTCAGAGAGGAAGGGAGAAGGAAAGATAGGGACATCAATGATGAGAGATCATTGATCAGCTGCCTTCTGCACTCCTCGAACTGGGGATCAGCAACTCAGGCATGTGCCCCTGCCTGGAATCAAACCCCAGACACTTCGGTCCACAAACACTCTATCCACTGAGCCGAACTGGCTAGAGCTGACCCTTTCTTTTTTAAATTGCTCTCAAACTGAAAGATATGTTTGTGAAGTACAGCCCTACTTGGATCCCACCTAGGAAAGACTAATATTTTATCCAATCACTTAATTTTGTCTTCCTGTTAGATATGCACCATGTCTTACACATTATGCCCTGCCTGAGCCTCCTCACACCCACAAGATAATTGTACAAAACCGAGTGCTAATAGTTCATGGACAACTTTTTACTTAAATAGGACAAAACTTAAAAAAAAAAAAAAAAGCTTAACTTTTTTTACTTTGATCAATTACAGAACAGTTAATTATGTAGAACATTTCTAAATGCTAAGTTGAATATTAGATTCTCAATGATACTACTACACTGAGCATAGGGTAATAGGTAACTAGCTCAACGTAAATATTTGTTGAATGAAATAATAAATAGATGAATGCATTTCTTAATTCAGCACAAAATACTTAATGTCCCAAGGTCATCAAATGTAGGTTGGTGATGCACTGTGTGCTTTATGCTTATCTTTAAATGTTAGTTAAATTTGCCAACTGTTTTTGTTTGGAAAATAGGTGGAATCATAGATAAAATATTGTCTGGGATTGAAACTCATATATGCCCACAGGCGATCAAGAAATAGCTGGATATCATATTTTAAAAGATATGTGACCTCTATAGGTATTTATTTTAACTAATGTATAGGGCATATAATCTCTAGGCCTGAGCTCACTATTTATGAGTTTTTCTTAGCCTATTAAATTTTAGAAAAAATATTTTATTATTATTAAATTATAATTGCTCTCTATTTCAAATTGCTAAACTCCATTTCTGGAATTTTTTTCTAAAAAATAAGTCATTGGGATAAACTATAATAATGTAAAAGCATTATTTAAAATAATAATTTTAAAATAAAAACATGAATATGGATGCATATTTTTATTTTGACAGTTGAGCATGATTAGGTACCCAATAGAGATAAAAATCATTCTGGCCAATAAATATAAGTGAGAATTACTGGGGATGAATTGCAGGATACACTTTAAAAGGAAATTGGAACATACAACTTGTCCTTTGCCCTGTATTTCCCTTATCCTTCCTACAACATGGTAATGATGGAGGTAGAGTAGCCATTTGTAGCTACCAGGTAATAACTTTTTGGTAAAGATGACCTGGCCTGAGGGGAAGCAGCATGGGCATTTCATTACTCTACCAGGACTATTTGCTTCTGGAATTCTTTTAGGTAAGAAAAATTCAAACTCCAATTTATTTAAGCTAATTGTTAGTTATGTTTTCTATTACTTGCAGTAAAGAATGCAATCCTTAACTAATGAGGATGTTAACATTTTAACCGGAATATAGGATCTTACAAATACATTTAAAAATTATTAAATTTTTTGACCTGAAAGCTTTACTGTGAATAGAAATTTAAACAATATATTTTAAAGGTTAACACTATAGTTGAAAATTAGTAATATGAAACACTACATTTGAGAATGAGTATTATCTAAAACAGATCATAAACTAAACTCAAAATGGAATCAGTTATTATAGTGTTTCTCTAGCGATTTAGAGTTTTTTGGTATAATTTTTTTTCCTACCAAAAATAATCAGGCTTTATTATTAAAATTATTTCAACTTCCCATTATTTTTCTTTTTTAACTTTCTCTAACATTTTTATATTATAATATTGTAAGTCATTTATTTTTTTTATCTTTCATGTTGTAAATGAGAGAGGAAAATGGTTGAAAATATAAATATTTTCTATTGAGATAACTGAAATTAGATGTTTTATCTTTACTGAGAATTTGTACTGATTGACTACATATTTAATTTTTACAAAAATCACAACAACTGAGTACACTTACATTCTCCATTTTACAGAATAAGAAATTGAGGTATGCTGAGGTCAATGAGCAAGCTTAAGGTCACAGCTAGTAAGGGCTGAAGTTGGGATGTAAATACGAATTATCTGCTTCATATTTTGCTCCCTTAAACCAAATAACTTATACCAAGGGAAGCTAGATGACATACTGTCCAAAGTCAGTATCATATCAACACTAGAAATATGTATTTATTGGACAATTTGACTATAATAGCAATACACCCATTAACAAAAGTCTTAAGAAGTAAGGCAGATGTTTACTAAAGGTATAAGAGGGACACAAGGGTTGGGGTCAAACACTTTGATCTACATTCTTTTCCTTAATTACATTTCCCACCAGAAACAAAAAGTCACCGCAGTATTTTCCTTTGTGTCAGGAGACTTTGCCTCCTCATCCATTATTCTACTGTAACCCTCAGTATAGCTAGGTTCTCCACACCAACTTTGCTCTGTGTTTGTGTGTCCCTTGATGTTTTGCTGAAGAAGAGAATACATTGTGATTTTGTCTGTATTTCTAGGCTGCTACTTTTATGGTGTTTTGTTTTGCAAGAAATAACAGGCTTTTCTTGGGACTATTTTTTTTGTTGACACCAATTGGAACTCTGGCTGTGAGCTTCTTCAGCAATCAGAAATGTGTAACTGACAACCCCCCTTCCCCACCCCTCATTCTCATGACTATATCTTACCTTGACTCCTGGGATCCTCAGTGAATCCACCTTCTTGAACAGTCTTCCTTTGTTTATTTTGCATATCACATCCAGGCTTTTTAGCCTTACTTAGTGGGAGAGATAGATAGAACTTCATTTACTCTGTATTTTCCAGAACTAAAAGAGGTATTAAATTTTTTATTGCCTGGCTTGTTGTGTTGTTGTCATCAAAAAGTTATTTTGGTTGATTTAAGATTAGCCGGTTTATTAAAAATAACTTATACCAAGGGAAGCTAGATGTCAGCTAAAGAAAAATGAGAAGGATGGTGCTTGATATCCTTTGAAGCATTGGTCACCAACTCTATTTTCCTCTACAAGAGTCTTAGTACAATGCAATTGTTTTTCTCATGTCATTTCTGCTTATAATAAAGGTCCTCAGGCATCTCTATTAAGATGCTACTTTTTCAGGTGCTTAATGGCTGGGGCCTGTTTTTGTTGTAAGCCTTTGAAAAATGTTTTATGAGGAGTTTGTAATATGACAATGAAACTATGTACCAACCTAATTTTGACTCACAAATAAAAAACACTTAAGTTTGGCTTAAAACTGACCATAAAAAGTTAAAAGAAAGCCAATGTCACATTAGCTTCAGGATTCAAATTTGCAAGTGTTATCACCTTATTCCAAGAGTTTCCAATGGATTCACCCTTTCTTGCCTGCAGAACTGAATTAGAGTCCAATATTTTTATAGGAAAGATTCTGAGTAAAGCCTTCAAAATATGTTGTCAAATATTTAGATTTACCTAAACTACCTGGTGTTCTATGCATTTTGAAATCTCATAAATTATAACTCTCAGAATCTTCCCACCTGATTTTATACAACAATATTTTCATCTGAAATTATATAAGAATATAAACCTATTACTATAGAATGGGAAATATTAAATCATATATTGTCAGAATTCTGAAAATTTTTGATATTTCTTAGCAAAAAAAAAAAAAATGAGACCAAGTTGTAAATTCAACCAACCATAAGGAGTTTGCCTGTTTAGGAGAGAAATGGATTTTAAGAAGCAATTAATTTATGGGTATTCCTGGCCTGAGAAAATGAAAGTTAAGTGGGTCAGAAAGAGGACTGTATTATAGGAAGATGTTAATAAAAGTATATAGTAGAGAGTAATAAGGTTATTAAAATGAAGTTTATTGTGTTTAAATTGTGATTGGGTTGTGTGTACAAGGATACAAAACTTTTGTGTTTTGAATTTTCTTTGGCCAATGAATATCTTATAAAAACTATTGTGAATTTCTATAGAAAGCTTTAACATATTAATCCAAGTATTAATATGTTAAATATTAATATATTTATGTCTAACCACTAGATATTTGGGATTTTACAATGCCTTTCTTTTATAGGTAACTAGTGACCCAGTGCATGGATTTGTGATATTGAAAGAAAATTAATTAGAAGTATTTTAATATTGCTATTCACCCTTTCTTTGTAATAGAACTGTCAGCGATGGAAGAAAATTAGTAAAATGTATATGAAAATAATATATAAACTGGTTGATTACATTTACTAAACTTATTTTAGTGAGTGAGAACACCATTGGTTCTTGGTCTTAATTGTTTTTGGAAGATACTGAGTTGTTCATCAAAGATGTTTACACATCCTTGAGTCTGCACTGAAGTAGTTTAAAAGCTTTCAAGGTAAAAAACGAAATAGAATTGGGCCAAATCAGTGACATAATAGTGTGCGATTGAAGGGAATGATGAAATGAAGATGGTGAAGTAAGTCTTGGTGATACATTATTATTTCATAAATAATTTATTTGCTCAGCTTAGCTTTCTATTCTTTTGATAGGAAAGAGTGTGTCCAGATACACAAATTGGTTTGCTGACAATCAAGTTACATATTGCTTTACAGCCTTACCTTTCTGGGCAAAAACTTCCTGAGACAAATAGTTGTCATGTTGACATAGATAATTTATATAGAACCACTTTTTATAAAATAAAATTAAAATTACACCAAAAATAATTTGAAAGGTAACTCTAGAATATGAAAGGAAACAACTAAAGGAAATAAATGATTACCACCATATATATATATATATATATATATATATATATATATATATATTTGCTAAAATCAGAAAAAGAAATATAGACATATTTTATAAAAAACACCTTACTAGCCACTAATATGTAAGGATATATTCAACTTTTCTAGAATCTGAAAAAGTTTAAACAATGAAGTACCAATTAATGACTATGAAATTATCATAAGTTCAAATTTTATAATTTTCATAAAATAAAAAATTAAAAACTTATAATAAAAATATAGAGAAGCATTAACTCCCATAACCAATTATGGAACTGAAAATTGGCTTTATCACTTAGGAGAGCATAAAAATAATATGATCACATCTATCTTAAAGCAATACTACTTTCAAGTAGATATACTGAAAATACTCTTGAATGTATGCAGAAGGACACATATTCAAGGTAAATCAGTGGAAACTTGTTTATGGGAAAATTTTAAATACACTAAATGATCATAGAATAATAAATACAATGTGAAATATTCTGAAATTTGAATATTCTGCAGCACTTACAAATTATAAACTTGATCTCTGTATGTCTATATAGATGACTGATGTGTGAAAAATAAGTATTTGAAGAATATTAGAATATATCACAGTCTATGTAAATGTTTAAAATGCAAAATAATAACAATTTTGGATGTGTACTGTATATTGTAATGAAACATATAACACTAGAGGCCTGGTACGTGATTCATGTACCAGTAGGGTCCCTAGACTGGCCCGTGGGATAGGGCTAAAACTGGCTCTCTGACATTCCCCAAGGGGTCCCAGATTTTGATAAGGCACAGGCTAGGCTGAGGGACCTCACTGGGGCATGACTGGGGCTGGGCAGGGACATGGGAGGTTGGCCAGCTGGGGCGGGGCCACGAGAGGGCTTCAGGGCATGTCCAGCCCACCTCACTCATTCTCAATCAGCTGGACTTCAGCAGCAAGCTCAGCTACCAGTCAGAGTGTCTGCTCCCTGGTGATTAGTGCAGGTCAAAGCAAGTGGTTGAACAGTCTTAGCATATCATTAGCATATTACTCTTTGATTGCCCCACTCCCTCTGAATACCAGCTTCACCCCTGCCCAGGCCAAAAGCCTTGGTGCCTGGGCAGAAGACCCCCAGCTCCCTCCAATCAATGGCTCTGACCCTGCCCAGGCCGAAAGCCTCTGACTCAAGCATTAGGCCTGGGAAAGGGACCCCCAGCTCCCTCTGATTGATGGCTTTGCCCCTTGTCCCTCAGCTCTGATCACACACTTGGCCCTGCCCAGGATCCACCTGGCTCAGGCCCTTCCCAGGCTGCTCAGGGCCCACGCAGGGCTTACTTACCTCAGAGTGACCCTGGGTGCCAGGATGTTCCCAGGACCCAGGCACTGGGCGCCTATGTATGTAAATTAATCGCCATCTTTGTTGGGTTAATTTGCATACTCAATCTGATTGGCTATGGGTGTAGTAGAGGTACATCAATTTACATGTTTTTTTCTATTATTAGGTAAGACTAGAGGCCTGATGCATGAAAATTCATGCACTGGAGGGGTCCCTCAGTCCAGCCTGCCCCCTCTCACAGTCCAGGAGCCCTTAGAAGATGTCCTACTGACTGCAGGGAGCAGGCCTAAGCTGCAGTTTGGCCTCCCTCTGTGGGAGGCAACCTGGCCAATCAGGGGAAGGCACCACTCCCCTTACCCCACTGCTGCTGCCACTGCTGGCTGCCGGCCCTCCTCGGCCCTCACAGACACTGCGGCTTTGTCTGGAAGGATGTAAGGGAGACATCTGGTCTATCAGGTCTAATTAGCATATTACCCTTTTATTAATATAGATGACAAAGCATATAAGCCTAAACTTTAGGGTCAAAGTTTCCTTGATGGAGAGAAATGAATACATTTCAAGTGAAAATCAAATGCATTTTAAGAGATCTAAAAATAGTACTTAAGGCTAACATTTGTTGAATCTGGATGTTAAGGACATGTCTGCTATTGAATTTTGCTCTTCATTTCTTTTAATATTTGTTTAAATATTTTATGAAGTGAAATAAAGGTCTTTGATTTGAGATACAAAAATGAAGGAAATATTTGTATATATGGAAAGATGTATGTCCAAAGATGCTTATTGCTTATTGCTACTTTGTAACAAAGAACTATTTTAAACATTTGTCATTAAGAAAAGCAAAATATATTGCTATATTTATACATATTTAAATGATCTGCAACTATTATTAAGAACTATGTGAGAAAAGTATTATGCTAAGCGAAATGGCAGTCAGGGAAAAATAAACATCACATGATCTCACTCATTTGTGGAATATAATGAACAACATAAACTGATGAACAAAAGCAGATCTAGAGACAGAGAAACATTGATCAGATGCTCAAACCGCAGAAGGAAGATAGGGAAGGGTCAGTGTAAGAGGGAGAGATCAACCAAAGGATGCATATAAACCTAACCAACAGACGCAGATACTAGGGGGTTGGGAGGGCATGAACAAGAGTTGGGAGGGGACAATTGGTGGGTAAGAACACAAATGTAACAGAATTCTGAGATTATGCCATTTGTAATCCTACTTAGGTAAATTTAATATCTATTTTTAAGAAAACAGTCATTGAAATGTTGTTTAACCAGGACCCAATATGAGAATGAATGTATATATCTTTAAGCATTTGGAAGTAATACAAAAAGCTGTTAATAGTGTTAACTTTTGGATAGTAGGTGGGATTCTGGATGTAGAGAAATAAGTATGTATTATTCCTGTAATAATAATGAATAAACAGTTTTTTAAAAAAAAACAGAAATAAATACAGTAAAATTGGAGTATACATTTACAAGGGAAGCATATGTAGAGGTTTGGGGCATGTTCCTAATTTTCACTTACAAAGACATTTTCAAAGATAAGAAGGCTTTCAGTTACTCTACCATTAATTAATAACCCGTTAGAGAATTTATTCTGAACTTGTATAGAGAAAAAGACATAGAAATATGAGTAAGCATCTTTATAGGACACCTTGTCATGTCAAAATGCTGGGCATTGGATCCAGAGTAAAGAAGCCAAATTATTGCTGGGTATTGAATGTAGTTATTTTCATACAAAACTATCTGTTAGTTTAATATAACTTGCCACATTTTAAAATAAAGCAACTATTTCCTTATTACTATTTTAAATATGTACTTGCATCTGTAAGATTTGTATGATGGAATTTTTTTTTTTTTTTTAACCAGGACCTTCAGAGAAGCGTGTTGAGTAATTAGCTCATGATAGTTTCAGATGCTGGGCTGATTCTCAGGTCTTAGTCTTCTCCCCTGAGGAAAATTTGATCATAAAATTTAAAGGCAGCTTTGGTTCTGATTTCATAAGGAATATTATATTCAGTTCAATCTTCACAATCTAGATAGAAAAAAGATGAAAGGATTAGCTGAAATTGAACACTATGCCTACAGTCCAGGAAGAAATAAAAAAGTTAAACTTTCAGAGTCATAAATTATACATGAGAAGATATATGCTAGTAATATAATCTCAAGTCACCAGAATTTCTGCATTATCTGAAAGTATAGGTATTTGATTAGTTGAATAATAATAATGGCTTAAAAAAAAAAAACAGTGAAGCCTGGGCTGTGTGGCTCAGTGGTTGAGTGTTGTCCTATGAACCAGGAGGTCATAGTTCTTTTCTTTCTTTCTTTTTGTTTTTATTTTTTCTAACATTTGTATTGATTTCGAAGAGGCAGGGATAGGGAGAGAGATAGAAACATCAATGCTGAGAAAGAACCATTGATTGGCCACCTCCTGCATGCCTCCCACCAGGAATAGAGCTCACAACCCAGACATGTGCCCTTGACTGGAATCGAACCCAGACTCTCAGTCTGCAGGCCGACACTCTATCCTGAGCCAAACCAGCAAGGGTGCATGGTTCATTTCTTTATCAAGGGAGATGACCTGGTTGCAGGCTGGATCCCCAGTACAGGGCGTGCAGGAGGCATCTGATTAATGATACTCTCTCATCATTGATATTTCTACCTCTCTCTTCCTCTCCTTGCCTCTCTGAAATCAATAAAGATATATTTAAAAACAAAAGGATAGTGGAAACCTAGGTAGAAAAAGTTTTTCCTTAATTTTACAATTTTTTTATGTTATAAATAATTACAATTTGTCAATAGAAATGATAATTATAATTTCCAGGGTTTTAAATACCATTTAAATTATTATTGTGTACTTTATTCATTGTAACAAATTTTATAATTGTTGCAAATGTATTTGCATATACCTATGTATAAAAATCATTATAGAAAACGTTTGCTAATTCTATTTTTTTAAAGAAAGTATTCTTGGTATCACTTGACTGTCCTTTGACTAATTAAAAAAATGTTTAAGTTAAAAGATTGTCAAATTCTCATTCACTGTTATAGAGCATTTAAAATACAGATTTATAAAGTACAGTGCATATAATGGTGACTGGAATTTTATAAAAAGCGACAAAGGTATGGTATAATAAGTATATCATAAAGTATTCACAAAATATATTTTCACTTTACCAAAAAATGACATATTGTCATATTTTTAAGGCATACTTTTTGTCTTGGACCTTTGGGCTTTAAGTACAATGTAGCTGGTATCTTTTGGGTCCATTTATCATTGATCAATGGCTTCATGCCTTATTGTATTTATTATCAAAGTTGTTTTCTTTACGAAAGGGTGAAAGAGCATTATCTACATACCACAACCCACTTCTCTAGTAGGTGTACCTGTGCCTAGAATTATGGCTATGAGATGCAAACAGTTTACGTTTAAACATGAAAACTACTTTCCTTCATTAATTATTAGCAATTCCACTATTTTTTAGAATTTATACTTCACTTTCAAAATATTTTGAAATTTGTGAGTAGACCTAACTTGATCATTGGACAGAGTATATGACCAGAGAATTACAGTGCTTCAAGAATTATACTTCTACTTTCTGATATTTGAATCTATGTGAAGCCAGAATCATAAAAAGTCAAGTATCTAGTTTCCAAATACAGAATGTCAAAGTCACTTTTGGCCATGAATAACAATTGGACTTTGATTGATTTGATGCCATGCTCTTCAGTTTTTTGTAATGTTCATCATTGTGACAGGATAATTTAGTAAAATAAGCTGGGTTCTGTTCATTGGCACTAGGTGTTTTTTCTTATCAATTCCAAGAGGATAAAGATGCAAATGTGTTCTTTTGCCTCAGGGACTATCATATTTTACACCTGAAGGAAGAAATTGAGGAAATTTTTTTCTAACTCTCAACTCCCTCCAGATTTCTCTTATCAAAACCTATCACTATTCATTTATTCAACAGAATTAAATGAGTGCTTAATAATTTTCAAACAGAATTATAACAGCAGAAAACAAAATATGAGACATGTGAAAAATAAAAATTCATCTTGTAAGTTAGTATGAAAAATTAAGAGAAAACTCACATTTAATAAATATCTCTCTTATTACATATTAAAATATTAGTGACAATGAGTATAGTAATTGTTAATAAGTTGTTTTACTGTGTGTCATGCCTTGGGCTATGTAGCTTATATATACATGTATTATCTATGCAATGCTCAAAATCATACTCTGATCATTACAATTGTACAGTTGAGATAAAAGTGAAACTTTAAGAAGTGAAGTCATTAAAGAATAAATGCTAAAACCAAAACTTCCACTCAAAATCTGCTGATCTCAGAGTCAAAACTAATCATTGAGCTATTATACATATTCATAAACATATTCAGATAGATAAAAGAAAACATTTCCATGTTGATACAATAATACCGAACTCTCTCTAATTTTAATAAGCTTTTAGGTTGTATAAAAAAAGAATAGGCCAAAACCGGTTTGGCTCAGTGTATAGAGTGTCAGCCTACAGAATGAAAGGACCCAGGTTCTATTTCAGTCAATGGCACATACCTTAGTTGCGGGCACATCCCCAGTGGGGGTTGTGCAGGAGGCAGCTGATTGATGGTTCTCTCTCATTGATGTTTTTAACTCTCTCTCTCTCTCCCTTCCTCTCTGTAAAATATCAATAAAATACATATATTTTTTAAAGAATAGGATACCCACAGAGAGAGAGTAAAGGGATATTAGAACTTTAACCCAAAAGTGCAGCAGTGGCTTTAGGTGAGGCTGGTTTTTAGATATTTTCTCTAGACTGAGAGGTCCATGTGAGATCAGATTTATAATCCACCATCTTTCAGTGCCCCTAGGACTTATTGAGAATCAAGTTTAATACAATCAAGGAGTCTAGAGCACAGATACCTTACAAATCTATGTTTGACCTAAATATCCATGTCTGACCACAAATAAGAGGAGCCAGCTGACATTAAGGAAGATGGACTATTTGAAAGTCCAAAACACAGATGCTCTTCTTATATGTACACAGTAGCATGAGACTCCTGGAAATATTACCTCCCCTTGAGAGTGGGGGAGAAGGTCCTCTTCAGGACAGACATTTAATTTCTTATTGTAATCATTTAAATTTTACTCCAACTTAGTGGAATGATTTAAATTTTATTTCAAAAAGTAAAAACAAAAAGTGAAATTTTTATACCTGAATAATGGGGCAAAAATCATACTTTCTAATATGGAGGCTTTATTACTAAATGATGAATTATAATTCTTGCATAAAAAAAAACATCTAAATTATATCCCAAGAACATGAAGACAATTAATTTAGAGACAGTGGTCATGGCCTTGGTGGAGAATTTATATGTAGAAATTTAATAACTTTTAGTGGCTGGCAGAATGTCAATGAATTATGAAAAGAGCAATGTTTAACTTTTACTATATAATCCTTTACAAGCCATAAAGAACCATAGGCTGATGATCAGAACCAAAGTAGAAGAATGAGAAAATGGTAAATGTGGTCTTTATACAGTTATCTGATGATATAAAATTTTGTGATTCAAGGTAGATTGTCAGGAAAAAAAAGAGATGAGGAGGATACATTTTAAGTTTTCCATATGGGCTAAATTTAGAAACCAACAAACCAGCAAACAAAAACCTGCTTTCTTACAGGAAATATAGGGACATATACAGGGACATAATGCCTAATGTTGACAATGTTCTGGAAGGAAAAGTCACTTTTTTTTTCTCCATGGAAATAGCACCCAAAACAGGCCTCACATGCTAGGACACATTGGTAAGATCACCAGGCTAGTAAAGGAATTAACAAAATACCAAGACTGCTGGTGAATTATAGGGATAAAATTCCTCTACTTAACTGATGGACGCTTCAGTCTTCACTGTGGTATTCTGTTATGATTCTGAAATATTGGGAAATTTTCAAAAAGTATGGTGTTTTCTGTTGTCAGGGTGGGAGTATGTGTGGGTAGGGAGAGATGACAATTTCATGGGATGTTTTTAGAAGTGGAGTTTTAAATTTGTAATCTAGATACAAGTATTCAAAATATAGAAATATTCAGCAAAGTGACTGAATATGAAAACAACTTTAAAATAAACTGTTTTGATGCATGCTAAATCTGGGATATCCTTAGGTTATTAATTTCCTAAAGTTGTACCCTAAGCAAGAGAAATGTTATTATGTTTAATACATAAAGACTTATGGAGGGCACTGGACCTGGAAGGTTTAGACCCAGTAATATTAATCACACATAGAATGTGTGTGTCTTCAGATAATATTGGGCACAGTATTTCTCTTTAAGCTCTGTTTTATTGAAGAATGTCCTCTGCCTTTTTCCAGTTGCTGGAAACAGTGAAGAAAAAAGCAATAAATAGTGCCTCTCTGAGTAAGGAAACACATAGCAACTTCAGAGGCACCCAAAAACAGTGCACTAACCTCAAAGGTTAGAGATTAAAGGCATTTCTAACCCATCAGAGGTCAGTTGCTTAGATGAGTAGATTCTGGTACCTTAGCAAATAGTTAAGATTCAAAGGTTTGAGGCAAAAAAAATGTTACCCATAACTATGTGAGCATCTCAAAGTCAGTGACCTGAAGTTTAGGGGTGTGTGTATAATTCTCCTTACTCTAGAGAAAATACATTTTTTAGTAACCCACATCCATCAGGAGAACCCGATTTTAGGAAAGGAATAAATGTAGTTGGTGGTGGTGTCAGGGAGATACATTATGTTTAAAGAAGGTGGCAGGGGGATAAAAAGGGTAAAGAGAGTCAAATGAGAGGTGACAGGAGGGGACTAGATTTTGGATGGCGAGAACACAATAGAGTATACAGATGCTGAATTATAAAGTTGTCAGAGTGTCCAATCTCAGAGGAAAGGAATGGTAGGAAATGAAGGTTAGGAAGAGATCAACCAAAGAACTTGTATGCATGTATGCATAACCCATGTACACAGACAATAGGGTGGTAAAGGCCTGGGGCAGGGGTTGGAGTTGAGCTAGAAGGGGTCAATGGAGGAAAAAGGAGAACATGTGTAATACTTTCAACAATAAAGAGTTAATAAAAGAAAAAAAACAATAAAGTTTATTCCTGAATTTAATAAAGTCAAGGAATATTTAAGATTTAGGAGGGATGAAAGCTTGTTGGCATGTTATTTTAAAGTAGTTTCAAAGTAACTCAGAGGGTATTTGTAAAAGATTGGATAATGAATGCTCGAGCTCAGAAAAGAAAAACCATGTTGAAGTATACTCTTGTGAAGCATCCACATAAGTGACATCATTCAGGGAGGAATAGAGAGACAGGACCTGAGAGCAGCACCTGCAGTGTTCTGAGTCAGGTCCACTTTGTGTTCTCACTCATAGGAACGGATCTTCAGCCACTGTGGACCATCTTTCTCCAGGACTGCAGAATTCCCCATGTTACTTCTCTCGCAAGATATTTTTCCATGCTCCAGTCTCTATTTTGTCCAAACTGTTGTTTCCAAAAGTTTAGGTTTATTTGTTTGCTTTCCCATGGGATTTAGGCTTCCAAGGATAACCTGAACAGAAATCCTGGAATATCTGCTAATCAGGCACCACCCTTACTTTTTATTTTATTGAATTTATTGGAATTTGACCTTCATAGAAATATAGAAGCGGTCAGAATTCGTCATCTGTCTGTGTGTATTGATCATCATAATGTTTAATTAGAAAGTGAATGCTCCTCAAATTGCCACCACCGGCTTAGGGTATGACACTGACACGATGCTGATGCAAAGGGGAGACCAGTGAAAGCCTGACCAGTTTTCTCCTGAAAATTCATATTATATCTATTCTCGGTCCATCTAGATGCTAAGGCACCTAGGACCAGCTGCACCAACATTTCAAGGAGAAATGAATCTTTGAACAACTTAATCAGAAACAATTAGAATTATACCTAGGTCATATACCCACACCACACACATGGGCATTTTCCTACTGAGTTATTTTCTACTTTTTGTCCTTTAAAATTTGAGTGACAAGTTTAGGGAGAGTCCTTGCATTTTTAAATGTGTTTCTCATGGATGTTTCATTACATAATTCTTCATCTGTGTTAGTACCTAGATTAAGGAAATTGTGGGTTATAGATCTAAATCCCCAACCCCCATTTGATTTTTTTTTTTTTTACAGAACCCAGTACTCCAGTACAAATTACATACCGGGCAGAAAATTCTTAGAAGAACTAGTTAACTTGCAAATTGAAATGTAACAATGAACCTGTTTCTATGTTTTAGAAGGATCTTTCGTAGACCAGGAAAGTCAATATTTAACTTTTATGTTAATAAACAGCAAAATGTGGCATGCCTTTTCCTCTATGCTATGATAAAATTTAAACCCTACAACGCTTTTTAAATAAATTTTACATTTACTTGTGGACTGTACCATTCTCCAGACTTTCTCCTGCATTAAGAAAATTATGTAGTCTCCTTAGCTGCTGTAAGAAACAAATCCTAGATTACAAGTTGTGTAATTCAGCAGGATTCCCAATAAAGGAAGCATGCCGTCTCCTTGGATCTGGAGTTCAGCCTGTTCCATCGGTATGATAATACCCTCAGTCTGTAAGACGTCCTCCTGCTGGCCCTCATTATTACCACCTTCAGTGATGCCTTCTCAGGCCTGTTGTCATACAGCGTGCGGTATCTCACTGCTGCAAGGAGCATCATTATCGCCTCTGTCAATAAGAACACAAGCATCTGACCCCAGAACCTTTCTAAACTCATTCCCTGTGAGGGATTTGGAGAGGGGAAAAGAAGTGTGTGTATCTGTATCTATGCAAACATTTTTTTTCCCTCTCAAACTATATTCCTCTCTCTCTCTCCCAACCACAAATTCATTAGATATAATGATACAGAGATAAATAAATAAATAAATAAATAAATAAATAAATAAAGGATGATGCGACTTAAATAAAAATACATTTTTATATCATCATTCTTCAAAAATGTAAAAATAATTGGGAACAACATTTTGCAAAAAAGCACATTTTCCTGACTTTTATTATATTTTTATGGACAGCATACAATTTAAAAGAAAATAAAATAAGCCTATCTTTAGAGACATAGACAATCTTAAGTTTGCTTTCTGTTTTAAATTTTAAGTAAGAAATAAAAGGTGAGGTATTTCAAACACATTTACCAAACTAGAAAAAAAAACAACACCCATTATGTCTTGAAAAGATATAAAATTTGTAGTGGCTTTTTAGCAGCATCTGTGTAAAGAAGACAAATTGTGATTGTCTGTAATTAAATTTATAGATGTAGGAGTAACTGAAAATTGAAAAAGTAGACAACTTGCTGACATCTCCAATGGTGATAAAAATAATTCTTTAGAAACTCCAGCATTCAACTCAAAGAAACTATTTTGGACCAGAGAATAGAATGTGAACTGATGATTATAATACTATTTTTATTAAAAAGAGAATGCTTGTGAAATCTAAGGTTTAGAGACTATAATTAATCATATCAGAGTTTTATTTTTATGATATTAATGTATATAAACTAGAGGCTTGGCGCACAAAATCTGTGCATGGGTGTGGTCTCTAGGCCTGGCTGGCAACTGAAGCCTGAGCTTCTGTCATGGAAGGGCAGGTCCCAGCTGACCTCTTGGCCCTGGGCAATACCTGGGCCCCAGGCCCCTGTGCGCCCCCCATCCTCTTGAGTCACAGCATCTGAGTCCCCATGCAGAGATACAGTAAGCGTGGCCAGACTCCACAGCAGCGTGTGCCTCTGGGCTGCCCAATTGCACTGCCCAGGAGCTGGGTGGACAGTGCTCTCTCTCCAGGCTGGCCTCGCAGACTGGCTCCTGCAGAACCCAAGGGGAGCTCGACGGGCTTTGGCAGTGTAGGTGGCTGTGGCCCTGCTCACCTGGAAAGGCCACACAGGTGTGGGGCAAGCTCTTTGCAGGCGCCCAGCACCTGAATATGGGGGCTCTCCTGGCACAGGAACCCTGGTGTCCCGGGGGAGGCAGCAGTGGGAGTGTGAACAAGCTTGGCAGACATCCCACATTCTCACCGCAACTCCGTTCCTGTCACCCCCTCCCTAGGTAGCCAGCAAGAGGTCACAGCATGTCACTCATGACCACTGTGTTCCATGCCACCCCCTGGTGGTCAGCACATGTCATAGTGAGCGGTTGAACTCCCAGTCTCCCAGTCGAACTCCTGATTGAACAACTGCCCAAGGAGACAGTTTGCATATTAGGCTTTTATTATGTAGGATATACTTTTTTTTTTAAAGTTATCAACTTTATTATTTTATTTTTGTTCTTAAAGTAGGAAATCTTTTGTTAAAATCTTTTAATTGAGCCTTAACTGGTTTGGCTCAGTGGATAGAACCTGGCCTGTGGACTCAAAGGTCACAGGTTCAATTCCAGTCAAGGACATGTACCTTGGTTGTGGGCACATCCCCAGTAGAGGTTGTGCAGGAGGCAGCTGATTGATGTTTCCTTCTCAGCAATGTTTCTAAGTCTCTATCCCTCTCCCTTCCTCTCTAAAAAAATCAATAAAATAAAAAAATTAACAATAAATTTTAATTGAATTTATTGGGGTAACATTAGTTTACAAAACCATACAGGTTTCCATTTATCTCTAACCCCTTTTTTATCTCTGGCTATCATCACACTCTGGTCTGTCTCTACTGTGTGTGTGTGTGTGTGTGTGTGTGTGTGTGTGTGTGTGTGTCTGTGTGTGTATATATATATATATATATATATATATATATATATATATATATATATATATATATATATATATATATATATATATATATATATATATATTTTTTTTATATTTTTT